>LOND01001222.1:34035-52248 GCA_014220965.1 Paragonimus kellicotti | reverse complement strand
AAACAGTCAAAATATTTTCGAGCTGTAGAGAACAGCGACAGTTCGACAGCACTGTACTAACTGAGCTGCCGGTATATTGTGGCCTGGTGTCAATGTAGATATGCAATTGCTGGTTTTGAACGGACAAACTGAGATTGCGCGAGTAATTATGAATTTTGATTGCTACAAACTGAGTATCACCCACATATCATCTTCAGTAATTTAAAAACAGCTCAGCCGGTTCGAAGTTGTCTGTGATTGCAAGTTGAACTGCGAAGTCTCGATTATGGACAGTCAAACGGAATGAGCTGGACTATTTCAGTTTGAGATAATTGGACAGTCTGAGTGTTAATCACAAGGGACTGTGTACGAGCGTTGGAAGGTAATGAGTCGATCAAGCCTAATGTTAGACCAGTGGTGTATTCGTCAACATCGTCACCTGACAAGAATATGCACTACAGATAATTCGGTCGTGCCTAATGTGAGGTCAATGGCGCAGTGGTAAACACGGTTGCCTCACGAAAAGCAAGGCCGGAGTTCTAGTCCCGGCAGTGGCAAGGATATGCACTACTGACGAGCTCTAATGAGAGCGAAACTCGAGTCTAGTGCTTCTTTTCGAAAGGGGCCGACTGGAAAGTCTATGGGAATGCGACAGCTGCGATCAATTGTGGGTGATGTTCAACTTGAAACAAGATAGAAATCTTTCCATCGCATTATGTCCCGAAACATTTTCGTGTTTCTCGACATTACTTTTTCCAGACTCGATATTGGCTCAAGATAGTTGAAGAGATCTATCTGGTATTGCTCCATATAACCGAATACACGATCTCGTTGACCAATCGTCATAATTAAATAAACAGAAACTGTATAACACATCTTCCTGGAGTGAGATAATTAAATGGTTTGTGTGAACTGTGAAAACTAAGATCAAAAGGGTCGTAATAACCGTTTGTACTAACTCGATTGTGCAGTCTGACGCTTGTGGGTTTAATTCCGCTGTCAAATTGCACATAAGCCCACTCTTCTCAAAGATACACATGCAGTCCAGGAAACTCATACATAGCCTATAGAGGATGAAGAAGAATAGATCTGAGAACAGGGAGCTGGCATGGGCAGTCTTTGGTCTGAACATTTTGAGATGTCATTTATTTTATGTGAATTCCATGGATTTCTCTTCTAATCAAGAGCGGATCTAGAATAAACAAGTAGAAAAATGTAACAGCGTCCCACGCGTCTTCTTCATAAAAAGAACAGAGAAGAGTATGGAGGGCAAAAACTTTTGTGAAAAAGAACACAACACTGAGTGCACTAGCATCACACTGGGTTTGCGTGGAAAATGTATCTTTTGTTCCATAAAACAACCAGGAAAGCTGTTAAGTAAAAAGTGTGACCCGATTAAGCCATACACATATTAAAAAGTGCGTGCACTCACATTGTCCCTGAGGCTCAGATCTATATCCGGACGATCGAGAAGAGCACTGACTACAGCACGGTCACCCCGTTGAATAGCATACATGAGAGCAGTGTTCCCGGAGTTATCTTGCATATTAACACAGGCTCCGTGTTGCAGTAACAGTTCGAGCACGTCCACAGACGACTTTTGGGCAGCCATCATCAACGGGGTTTTTCCGGACGCAGCACCGGCTCGAAGGTTTACGTCGCCCAAACGAAACAGACGTCCAAGTGTAGTCATAGCAGAAGGACCGGGAGGCTAAAAATAAACGGATGGAGAAAAGAAGCTGTGGATACACGGGTACATGGGAAGAGGGAACTACTTACAAAAAATTGACCGTTGTAGGTGCAGGAAATGCATTATTAGTGCATACAGACCACTTGAGATCTGAAAGCTCTGTGCAACCGGATGATCTACACATACACAAGCCTACAATAACGGAAGATAGGTCAAGCTGTGGATGCGATTTCGCGTGGTTATTATCACATTTCAACATCGCTCCTACCGGAAAAATTGATTCTCTGAAGGAATACTGTCTTGAAAATAGAAAATGAAGGAGGGAAAGTAACTCAGTTCGTAAAACCACCTCAACACATTAACTCAGACTCGATATCCACATACTTGTCAACAACGAACAAATAACCAAGCCGTAAGTGAGGATAACGCAGTATCCACAAATCAGTCACTTTAAAGCTCACACTCTCCGCTTCATTAAGTGCCCAAATTCCATAAGGCAACTTAATCGCACAACGGTAACATTCGCGCAATGAAATTCGCCTACTTGTCAACTTTTCTGATGTTGACAGCCATAAACTGTGAGACTTTCAGGTTTGAAGACGAACATAACCGACAGTAGCCAACATACAGGAAGCTACTTTCAATCCTCACCTCTGGATCGTTAACTGTCCATCAAGTAACTAACACCTGTCGGCTGCCTTACTAAGGTGGAAACCGTGGTAGTCATTTGGCGTCAACACCGTGAACCGTACGGATAACTATAAAACAGATCAAACCATTCAAAACCCAGGCAAAACCTACACAGTAAAATGAACAAGCCGAACGGCTCGTTTCTTGTCAGAGCAAGCCTGAATAGTGTAACCAGTGTTTTTTGACAGCTGTTCACTTGAATAAGTCCCGATCAGAAGGCATGCAACAGGCAGAGATAACAACAAAACAGAAACAATAGACAGATAAAACGTACCGTGTCTGTTGCAGTCGCGATCATGATGGGTGAGTAACCAGCTTCGATTCAATCTATTAGGCTCGGCATAACCTGAGTCAATAATCAGATTGACCACAGCCCAAGCACCGTGTCCGACCGCCAAATGTAAACAAGTTGTACCCTGAAAAGACGGAGAAGTAATGGGACGACAGGTATGTGAAATAAGCCATGATACTGGCAGACTAAGAATCGGTACAATAAAAAAGAGCTGCGAAGTGAATTCCCCGCGGCTTCAACCAAGTCGCGGAGGTTAATACATTTGAATTTCGGATAACAAGAAAAGCTTACAGAATAGCATGTGGACGCAGAGTCAGTGTTATGGAGTCACAGTTTCCAGTGTGCATCATGCTGATAAAACCCAGTTATTTGGAAACATGTGTCCACCATTTCGCTGGTGGTGCTGAGACCAACGTCGTGGATAGCTAGTCTCAGTCTTTTCTGAGTCTGTGGTGAATTCAGGCTAGCTTGTGTTGGAAAGTAACAGAATACTGCTTGGAACTATACACATTCACAAAGATCGGATGAGAATCCACAGAAGACCGTGGCAACGCGGGATCATGTACAAGCCAAGTTGCTACTTGTTCTAGATCAGTTGCACCAGAGAGTTTGAGACTGTTAAAATAATTCCAGCCACCTGATAACTTCTCATCAGTAGGTGTATCTTCGTCAAAATTCACGAAGTTTTTGTGTCCTAGTGTCGACTGATTTGAACTACTGACCTCAGATCCCGATCATTCTTATCATCGATCCAAGCGCAAACGGGAGGTTCACAGCGCATAGATCATTGAACAGGTATAGAAGTCTTCAGTGTATTCACACTGTGCACCTGTGTTGTTGGTTGATGTGGTCGAATTGAAAAGTTTGAGAAGGTGTTTAAGATGTGTCTGTTTCAGAGAGATGACAGTTACCCGATCTAGTGGAAACAATCATGTTTGCGATAGTTATGGTTCCCTCAACACGAGGCCGAATTTCACTAGTCATTGTCAGAAAAATTGACAGGCCGTAGAACATTTCTTGTCCGAATTCCATGCCACGAGAAGTGGGACGAGGCTCTTGAAACTACGGGGACCTTGCCGTAGTGAGGATGAGATTGTTTTAATGACAGACAACCACACAAGACTACTGTCAGTCGATCGGCCAAATTTTTGATTGCTAGCAACCATGCCAACGAACGTGTGCTGTTCTGTTGGCGCGCGATAGACGAATCTGGCTTCAGATGAGTTACGGCGTTTCATCCAGGCAGACTAGTGGTACTCAGTGGTGAAAATCCATTCGGTTCACTCACTTACAGTTTGACGCAACAGTTTTTACGCGCGGTCAGCTAGCTGACCCATTATTGCCCCAGGTGAATGGTAGTGGTCGACTTGGTACAAAGCGTTCCCGATGACTATGTTTTCACATAAAAATCTTTGAAGTTGCCGTACTGGGATAATTGGTTTATCAACTGGTTCTTCGGTTTGTATCTAGAGGACGATTTTTGTAGTCAGATGGATGCTATTACAGAGGTCTGATTGAACAATTTTCACTGGACTTTGAATGAGTGATTAAAAAGCGGATCTATTATCGAGGTCTACCACTAATCACACATCGAGTTGCCGCTAGCAGTGAGGATTAGGGGCGATTAAAACAAGCGGCAAACGCATGAATGCGATCATACCGGCGATCGCGATGTGAAAATATTCTCAACCAATAATAATACAAGGATCTCAAATGGACAAGTGGAACCCATTGTAGTTCCTTGTGTTCTATGAAGATATCGTAAGTTAACGCACACCGCTCATCCATTCACAAAGGAGCGATTAACTTCTCAAGCTAACTGCAAAATGGTATGTTAGTAAAAATTCGTACAAATGAACGATCCCGATGAGAAGGCACAAAAGAAAAATATCGGCACGTACTTGATCGTTAGTGGACTGAACGCAGTCGCGCACGAGTTGTTCGTGATATTCGTTGAGAATGGCCAAAAAGTCTTCCAGGCGTTCCAAATCAACGTTAGATAAAGAAGTCAGATTGAACCAGATATCACGCAGCTTGCGCATTTCTTTGGCCTATCAGTCATAAGACAGAAGAAAGGAATTTGAAGAAAACGAGTTGCAAACAAGCATTGCCCGTACAAAATACTCGGATACAGTACACAAGAATGATGCATAATTTGAAACATCGAGTCCCCTTTATCCAATTCGTCAGGACGATAAGAAGACACACATTACGAAATGCAGGCATTTCGTTTGGTAACATCAGTCGATTACACAAAACATCATACGCTATACGCTAAAACTATAAAGCCGAAGGGTTTATGCGATCGATTGATGGGAATAAATGAAACGTTTGCATCTCGCAATGTGTCTTCTTACCGTCTTGCGGAAATTATGCATAATGTCATGCAGCAAATTAGGTAACATCTAAGGTGTATCTGTCGGACACATGCGAGTAAGCCCACATGTTAGGCCACCAGAAGTAATTCGACCGTTCCAACAACCAACAAATAATCTAAAGAATTAAAAATGACGCGACGATGTAACTGGCTATCTAAACTTGACGGTACAGCTGGAAGCATTTTGTCACAGTGTTGTTTACACTGTAGTTTGGGCTGACAACGGATTGATTGAGCTTTCGCTACAATGCTTTCCTCCATTTCTGTGCACTGGCATCAGCCAAATGTGATGGTCTAATTTTAAGTCACAGTTAACTGCAATACACATTACATGATAGACAATGTGAAACCCTAACAGAATGTGCCTCTAAAATCAATAAAGTGAACATACGCTCTTAAACGCTTGGATTCCCACGGATTGATGAATCTGCTTGATCAGATCCGAATTCTTCCTTGAAGGACCTTCAAATTATCGAGCTATTTCCATCACAACATGATACAGGATAAATTGCACACACTAGATGGTTAGGTACCCTCCAAAGAAAGTACGGGTTGATATGCTGGTCCCTGGTTTTAATGAAGTGCAAACTCCGAGCTCTGTTCGGTCACCTTCGAGGTCCAACTAGTAGATCAAAAGCGCGGGGTGGTGCCACTGATGTTTGACCAACCGGAAATTATGAAGCTCACACAGTGAACATGGGAGTGACATCAACACCAGATATCCGTAACCGGTTGTGGATGACAGATACAGAGAAAGCCAACCAAACGTGACATTCAGGAGAGAGTCTAACTAAAAATAGTGATTACATTCATTTGTTCTGACAAAAGTTGATGAACCACAGTTTGTAAGGGCTATGAATGACAGATGAAGCGGCATCACGTACTTAGAATATCACCAACGCCCAGTGAAGCACATACTATGTGAGCTCATTCACTTAAACAAAACAAAATCGTGCAGTCAGAACAAGTATGCAAGTACGGATTAAAAAACACAACAAAAATTGTGGTGCGAGACAAACGTTACCATTTCCGCATCATCTGACAAGGATTTGCCTGATTTGTAGTACGCAGCCAGCGTTTTACAGGCCTGTTCAGCTTCCACAGAAAGAACAAAACTGTGGACAAAAAAATGTACAGCATCACAAGGTGGTAAACGGCTGACGAACAACTGGGCGTTATTTCTTAAGGAAACGAAATGCCAGAATCATTTACTCAGAGAAACGTCAGGGCTAATTACCAGGTCGCGGTGACTTGTATATCGATGAAGAACTACAACCGTTGTCCAAAGAGCTGTTCAGAATCACCAAACGGAGTAGGCGTAGAAAGCCTCTATTGGCATAAGCAGCCGGGTGACGAAGTTTGTGAGTTGGAATATGCCGATAACACCACACCAATCTGTGATGAATAGTACAGAGACTAAACACCTTGAACGGGTTAGCGACAGCGATTCGTCGAATGAAATTTGGTTTGCTCCCCACAAACGTAACGTATCTGTTCAAGAGTTCCAAGGGCCTCTGTATGTGTTTATCCATCATGGGGACACGTTACAAAGAGTGAAATCTTTGTGCCTACGTAGTTACACACGTTTCGACGACACTGTAAGCATGGCGATCGTCAGTAGCAATTTAGTGGAGTTTATCAACCAACAACGGAACGATGTGAGCACTTCCATGAAAAAATGTGCACATTCTTCATTCGTGCATTCGGTCCTTATCTAGAGGAGTGAAGGATGTTCACCAATTACTACTTTTGGATAGTCAATGCTTGCGCACGAGTGAGCATGTATGCCTGACACGGGATCCTCAAGAACAGCGATCTGAAAATTTCCAAACGTGACATACTTTATGCTTTCTAAACGCCAAAAATCCTTGTTATTTCCACCTAGTGCCATATTATTCACTAGCGCGACAGAGTCAGTATGATTTGCAATGAAATCACATTAAGTGAATCCTTATTCAAATGCGAGTAATGATTCCGACAAATCGTGCTAACTGATTATATATAACGTCATCATTGTTGGTCAGAAAGAGAGAATTAACTGTTTACGAATTAGGAAATGAGTCGAAGGCTCCACATTGGGGGGGCAAATTTCAAAGTAACCGATTCGGTTGAAATTAACAGTTTTGGAAAAAAAAATAGACAGCATTATTTTCATTACACGTTTGCCAACATGAAGAAAGACAGTTATGCCGCTTGCACAAAATGCGGCTTCATTAGTTGATAAACTTTTAAAGGTCATTTCCAGGGCCATTTGAACATCGAAGTGTTCTCGTTTAAAGAAATAATCGAGAGCGGGAAAAGATGAGTTGTTGTTGAGAGATCGCGAACACCGGTGGAGTTTAGCTCATAACATCCAGCAAAATGTAAGTTTTTGAAAATGGCTTTGCACTGTGTGGGATTAGACCGAACCTACTGATCAGCGAGGGACGTTGCATCGGCAGTTCCAGGGACCCTCCGAACATATAGATAAGACTACTAAATAATGGTATAAAGGTGCAGAAAGCTATAGTTGATTAATCTAGCAGATCACCAAACGGCAATTGTAGTTTTTTTTTCAGGTAAAGGCTACGTTGATTTTTCGTTCTAGGAAGTACATTTTTTGCCTGGCCATTGCACATACCTTCAGTAATTTTTAAAAAATTCCATTTTTATCACAAGTAATCACGCTCGGTATGGTCTGTTCACTTCGAAGAACGGTATGCGCAAATCAAACAACATCAGTTGAATCTCGCCAACTATTAGTCAAGCTCTGCTATGTTTTCTGGTGATTTCACACGGTATTCTACGAAGTGCCAGGTTCCTCGCTAAGTTAACACAAGTTTCTCTGGCTCATCTATGCAGAGGGCCGGAAGTATGTTTTTGTGTCAGATTTGTAAGGGGAAAAATATACAGAAATGTCAAATTAACCTGCCCAGAAACGTGAGAAAACGGCGAATTCAGACGAATATAGAGAAATCACGCAAATCCGCCCATATCATAACAGAGGAGCGTGGTGAATTCCAACCACGAATTGAAAGACCTACCACCGTCAGAACAAAGAGAAAAATAGCCCTACGTTCAATCCGAAAGGAACAGACATGCATGTAAGATGTGCTGACCTTCAACAGACTTTCCCTATTCTTACTCACGTGAAAAATAGAGTTAATAACACAGTTTGGTGTTGTGTGCTTACTATCCAATATAGAACCCTTGTTAAAAACTGCTTAGTTGTTCACTAATCGCTTTTCACTCGACCTTATGGATATCTTTCAATACTACCTTAGAGCATTCTAGAATTCTTTGACTCAGCTGATAGGGTAGCAAACTGAAGAAGTCTCACAGAGAAGTACGTTAACATTCTCAAAACAATCATACCATCGGAACTCAGGTCGAGTTAAGGCATGCGAAGAACTATTCCAGCTTCAGGGTGGTTTGGAGGGATGCCCAACTTCACCTTTCTGATTTTACTGTGTTGATGACAGTTTGAAAGGAACCCTGGCCAAATATCAGTACAGAGGTGTGAACCTACAACACGGTGATCGTATTCTTGTCCTAAAATACGTTGATTATCGTTCTGCCCTGAAAGGCGCATATGCGGTACCAGGCGCCTACGACAGGCTAGGAATATTAATTCGTTGTTTTGGTTTGCAGTGTGATTTTAGTAAAGCCTAAAGTTCTACTCCAAAACCGGCGAGATGTTTTGCATCTGTCTTCGTTGGTCACACAGTAGAGTTGATCGAAAAGTCCGCTTATTTGGGTAATGCCACTGGCCCTTGTAAACTGTCTAGAAGAATCAACAGTGAAAAAGTAAAAGCCAGGGTGTCATTTAGGAACTTCCGACAACTGTAGCTTTGCAATGACAGCAGTCAATAACCGAAAGGCAGAATTCACAACGCCCCAGAGTAGCCGTATACGTCTTAGCTTGTTTTGCAGATGTTCAAGATCTGTCTGTTCCCGCATGTACATGCAAATTCACGTCAAACACAATAGAGTGGATTAGAATTCCCTGTAATAATTAACCCCTGAAAACGTCCGACAGTGCTGACCAACGTTTCGGAGCGATTGTGCCCGGCCTCTCGGATCAGTCTGTTCAAGTTGTCCCTTGAAATCATATGCGTACCTCAGCCTGTCAGAACACGTGGTCTTGACCATTCAAGGCAACTTGGTTATCACGTTAAATGAATGACTACCGGAAGTGCGGAGACAGAAAGACGATTTAAACAGCACGATAACTGTTAAAAGCACGGATACATTGAAGAGCTTTCAAATAATCCGCAAAGAACATACATGTAGTAGCTTACAATAACGGTGAACGAACTCCGTATTGAAATATCAGAACACAGCTTGTTTTGGAGCAAATCCCCAGTAGTGATTGATGCTTGAGAATTTATAGCAAACCCTTTTTATATCGGCCGAATTGCCTATCTGAAGAGAAAGGCTGCGATTAAATGTGGCCATGAGTACTGCGATTAAATGTGGGCCATGAATAATCCATATTGTTTACGTCCTCTTTTATTTCACCGAGCACGGTGTTCGGTGTTTACTCACATGGGACTGTTCAGATTCATGCAAAAATTAGTAGGTCAGCATCCGGAAAAGTCCACCTCAGATGACAGACGCCGAGAAGCGAGCTCACATGCACGGAAAAATGTAACGAACTGCCAGCGAGACCCCCATGTACTTTCATGGCTAATTTTTGAAACGGTGATGGTAACTACTTTCCCCCACCACTGCATACACCACAGTCGACTTGGTTTAGTCCATAAGTTCATACTTCAGTGCAGTTTGTGAACAAGCTCGAGATAGCCATCAGAACAGCGAATGGGTTATCTCTCAAAACCGACGTTATGCATTTAACGACAGCGGGGAAGAATAACTTCACTAAATCAAACCTGGAATCCCAAAGAGCGATGGACGATTCACGGGGTGTACCTTTTTGAGTTACTCGATTTCTGAAGAAAGAAGCCTTCTAAAAACTCCGAAGAGCCGTCTAAGTTGCTGTAATATTGCATACAAGATGTAAATAAACCGATTTGTCGTCGAACTTTCTGTGTAGAACAGTATGTCGAACAAGCACCAGATATTCACCCACAGCTTGTTACTAGTAGCGCAGGGATTTAAACTGGGACCGCATCATCACCATCATTTTGATTGATGAGAACTGTGGTCGAACCGTATCAGACTGATTGGCACACGGTGATGCTTAACCAGACGACCTCGAGCACAAGAACATTTCTTCAACAAACACACGCCTATCCAACGCTAAAAATTTGCACAAACGAACAAAAGAACGAACATGTACACCTACATACACTTACCTGGATAGGAATGTAGATTACTATGAAGAAATGTGGGGTAGGCGTAAATATGCGCAGACGCACACAGCAGATAAAGCAAACGAAGACTGAGATAAAAACGTAGAAAATGAAACCGTGACGTTTAGTGAAAAAAGCACGCATCTGCCGATTGACGGAAAGGCATGAGTCAAGAGATCATCAGTACAACAGGTTACATTAGGACGGATGAGTGAGCGGAATAATTGAACGGAAACTGACATGAGAATAAAGGAAGATGCACGGAATAGCCGATCACGTGATAGGTTACACACCGGGGTTAAAGTCATACATCAATAAGGTGACTGAACCGTCAAGACCTCGATAATTATTTGAAGTTACGAAGTGTGGTGTCGACCAGCATGTGGAGTGAACCGAATACAATCCAGGAGGTAAACGGGAGTTGAAAACGAAAAATTGTCCACCATACGAACCATCTCAAAGCCTGAGAGAGCCGGCTAGTGTCAGCAGAACCAGTTGGGTTGAATGGCTAGAATACCAACTAATTAGCTCCGTGGAATAAGTGACATCGTAGCGAAAAGTCGCTCACTAAAGCAGGGTCTTTATTGTCAGATTCGCACGTTCCCACACCACGCATACGCCCGTACCTGTGAGTCGGAATTCCAGCCCACAACGCGACGAGGTTTGTAGTTAAACAACGCGCACACTCCTACCTGGTTCGGTGAGTTTGGTTGACGCCTTCCGTCGTGAAGTTTTGCCCGTCATTTCTTGTTAGCCCGATTAAGTTGAGTAATGAGCCGTTCGGTCGTTCACTGTGGACTTGGACCATACCTCACCATCAGGTCGACATAGCCCATTGAGTGCTGAAATAATTGCACTCCCGACTTGATCAATGGTCACATTATGACTAGTAGTCATCAGGTATCAACTAATAGAAATGTACAAAGAATAACACCAAATACATCCTCCAAAATGTTGTCCCTTCACGCTGTTTAAGGGAAACAAGGCAGTAGCAAAATGTGTAGCGACAATTAGTGCAAACAGGGTATTGTTTCACTTCGAGGAAAGTCGCACACAATTGTCAATGGAATGAGTAAAGTCAGATGATTTCAAGATCACCATTAGTCCTAGTCACGCAACAGAAATTCATCCACGTGATCTGAAAGCGAAGATCACATGAAATGAACAAATTCTTTACAAACAAAACATGTACGAAGTAAGTCAATAAGTTAGATGCTATGGTGTTTCTGGGGTCATCATCATGTTAGACCAATACGTCAGCTGCCCAACTGGAAGGACCCAATGGAAACGCAACGACCAGCTTCAGGATTCAGTAACACGTGGTAAAATAAAATATAAGCGTGAGTACCGGACAAAATTAGTGAAATGACGAACCTGTTATTCCGTGGGGGCAACCGCGGTAACGGCAGCCTGTGACTCGATTGTGATGTTGAGGAGTCACTGGGAATGGAACAAACAATGAAGTTGAAAAAAAGTAGAAACTATGTACACGTACAAAGAGACACGCAAAACAGTCTTGTCAAATGGACTATTGGTTGGACGAAAAATTTGATTTCTGCTGGATAGAACAGCGACGAGCCGCGATCAACTAAAAAGTATCCCGACTGTTTGCACTACCATGCCGTATAGTCGGTACGGTATAGGCGATGACTGCAACAGGGCGTTTGTGAGAACTACATGCATATAGCATGAAGAGTAAGTAATCTATATACAGGTGGATGGGTATGTAAAACAGTTATGGCTATTTTTTTTATAATGAAGTTCCAAACCTCAGCCATTATGTCGTGAGAAGTTTCAACACCGGTCGGCAGAGGCCTCTTACTCGGTTAAAAAGACAACTACCAGCATAACAACATCCAACGCCAATTGATGGAGACATTTGGAGTGCAAAACCCAACTGTTTTGAATTTTTCTGTTGTTGTCATTCCAACTGTAAACAAGTCTAAAAGCAGGACGAGCGTCAATGCAAAATCGTGAAACAAACGCAGCAACTAAACAGAATAGGCAGACAAGACGACAAAAAAGCGAATAGCAAGAGGTGCATGGCTACTAAACAGAAGAAGACGTTTTTGTCAGTTTTACACTATAATCGACTTTAAACATTTTCGAGGTTTAAAAGGAATTCTGATACATTTTTCTCTTGGGAAGAAGGGAGTACATTGACAATCAAACATGGACGGGACAAAGAACGTAAGGATTTTCTCATTACTGATCATGTCACGAGGCCATACACTTCAGTATCCCCAGCCAACGACAATCAACAACACTCGCACCTACCTGCATGAGTGACCACATTCCTATGCATCTTCATCAGAGCAGAAAGAAGACATATATTGCGATATGTTAACATTTCATTTACTCTCATCAGTCGCAAACGTAAAACATGCTAGTTATATACATCATATAGATAGGGACAAACAGGGACTAGACACATCTACAAGCACATCAATTCCTATGGTCAACACTTAGCTATCATACAGTGAGTAAAGTCTTAATGTGACCGTCAGCGTGTATCAACCAGGATTAACTCCGCAGAGTTTACTTGACATGTGTTTATCTACCCGAAGAGATTGACCTTAGAGACCTGTATGATTCGATGCGTATCATCAGTAATCCATCGTGCTCGATGGACGGACCCTACTGGCACCACATATTCAGCAAGTTTCTTTTATTTACCGAGTCTTTTGAACTCGGTTAACTTCCAACCATCAATAATTATGTCTCACCGAAAGATAAATATTACAGGTTTCCCCAACCAGCAAGCCATTTACACGCTCAAGGTTTTAGAGGTGAGGTGTCAAACAAAAGAATCGTGTTCACCTTGTTACCAAGCGCTAACGAACGTAACAAAACTTGCGTGAATTCTGCTAAAAGTAGAAATGTCTGCTAAAGATCGCAGTGAAAAAGATGTACTAAACTAACAGAAACGAGGCCGTGTAGATCGAGACCGAGACTTCAGAGCGTAATCGAGTGGACAAGGCTATTCAAACAGGCGCACATATAACGCACGATTGCATCTGTCTCAATGAAGAACCAAACAATAAGGGAACCGTAATAGTGCCGTGGCGTGGATCAGGGGGAACTCACAGAGCACGCTATCGTCGACAAAGTTCAATCAGTGGCCAATATTGACGCTGGAGGGCCAATAATTATAAACTCGCTAGACTGTAGACCTCGGATGAGAATGCGAGCACATTGAGCGTGCGTATATACAAATACTTTAGGCATCTGAAACGCACTGTGCATTCCGGTTGATTACGTCAGGACGTGAATACTGTCTCAAATAGGAGTCTCTCCTGCATGTACCGTCCTACATCCTCTTCCAACTGGGTTGTTCGAATGGGGGCTATGGACAGCGTGTTGGTGTTTGTTTAGGGTATATCCATAGAATGTTTCATACCTTACCCTCTATGTCACTAAATTAGTACTGTTATTTTATGATTCTATGATCGTTCGGTATAATTACCAATCGATGAGGCAGTGTTGTCGATGAGAATGATGATTTTTAAAAATAACAATCGGACCTCGGTGAAAGCACAATTGCTAATTCCTAAGCGCCGAGTATCTTCTTGAATATAACGTTGTTTGACATTTTCATGAAACAACCGCAAATGAGCCTCCAGGGTCGTTTATCCCCGAATGACGTGGAGTATTTAAAAAAACAACATGTATGCCTCCTTTGTTTAAAATCAGGAAACATTTATTCAGGACACAATAAAACTTCAGTTTCTGATTTCGGCATGTTCACCACTGACCACTATTTGCCGCCCACTAAACGCGTGGGGTAACAACTGGATGGACCGATAACGCAAACGGGTAATCCTCAGAAGCACCTTGGTTGATAAGATCTGTAGGAATGCTGCTAAGTCGTCTGTTTGCAACCTATAGTTACCCTGACGATTGGATCTTACAGTGAGCCAACGTAACGTCACAGCCTTACTTAAAAGCAGAAGACATTCGGATTTCAGAAGGTGTTTGGTCACCGAATCTCAGTCCCATTGAATATAGCGGGTACTGGCCAGGTCGTCATGTTAGCAAAGATCTTACCGTTAAAGGCCTATCTCAACTGGAAAATGTTCACATCGAGGTATACATTAAACTAGCTTAAGCTCACATCGATTATCTTGTGTATGGCATAGCGAGAGACATAGAGGTTTCTTCGTCAATGTACGTGGATAGTTCACAGTTGTACAACGTCCGATAATTTCTCTATCAGGAATACGATGGAACCAATGCTGCTATCCAGCGAATGTCAGCGTAAACATACATGGATGATGACTGTATATTTGATCAGTAAAACTGGGGACCAAAGGGAAGCAAATAAGTACACAAAAACAGTGAGACCATGAGACTGCGCACAGGACAGAAAAGTTTCACACGCATCCGTAACGTGTCATTCAATTCGGTTGAATCATGCTCCCTGATTGCACACGCTCAGATTGACAGTTCGCGGATTTTTCGCGCAGGAATAGCGCACATACCATATCGGGTGTGTTGAAGTACACACATGCAGGAGAAAGCTATGACAAATGGCGACACAAACACGCACAAAGTGTGTGCGCACACACACAAAGTGAATTTGAAATGAAGACGGTCAGTCTAAAAGCAGAATCAGAGAGAGTGAGCAATGAATTGGATCAGTATTGATCAGCCGTTCTCATGTACGCACACACTGATGACCTGCCCAACCATCCAAACCAACCGAGGAGAGCGACATAGATAGCACATGAAGAGAGATGACTCTAATGAAAACAAGCGTACATAAGAGGCTAGGCATTACAATACCGCCCATCTATGGTTAAAGACTGACGAGCTAGATAAAGCCTCTTTGGGTGTCTTGACATTGTCAAACGTATAACTATTTTAGTTTCAGACAGCTGTGACTTAAAGACAGATATGTTGAATAACGATAATACTTAAAAGTCAGTTACGATGGGTTTATGATCTAGTGTCAAACATTCCATGACAGCAGAGCCGTTTGTCTATACAGAGAGTAGACGCCTGAAGCTAGTCGCAAACTTTCGGACGAGTAAGGCTTTAGGGCAGTTTTCAAAAATGTTGCCTTTACTCGCATCGCTTGAGAAGCGTCACGACAGCGTACACGAAATAAGTCGCATGGCTTGTTCGCTGAAGCAGATGAGGTCAAACAGAAACGGTAACGAACGGACATAGAAGGTGAATTAAAAAACCTCCGCGAAACAATCAAGAATACGAGATTATGCTTACAGATTCAGCTGTTACTGGTTAGGCGTTGGGCATAGAACAAAATGAAACCGAAGATGACCAGGTGGGGATTCTGAATTACGTAGGTGTGTCAGCTTGAAGGGTCAATCGTAATTGCGAACGCCAATAACACATCAGGTAAGATCGATGAATATAATCCACTGGGCACGAGGCAGCTAGACTTGGAGCAATATAGCTAATTTTCGGAATTGGTTCGGGTGCTTGAATCCTCGAAGGATCAAGATATTTTAGCACACACTTCGATCAACCGATTGCATCGATTCCGTGTTCGTCCCACTCTATGCACATCACAGTTCGGTCGACACAGATGAACGGAAACTGGTGTTCAGTTGTCAACAAATTTTCAACTCATGACCTGTAACCGTAGGATGTTGACTCACTTGTTGGTTGAAGTAGATGGTTCGAAATTAGCATGCAGCTCCTCTGGCCTGGTTAACCATTGTGGCAGAAGTGAAACGTCGTCAAAACAGTGAATTACTGATTTGAAACATTCTTTTCCCGTCAAGAATTTGAATAAAGAAGACAGTAGGCTGATATTGCACGATTTATGTCCGGACAAATTTCGCTGCATCTTTACGAGTGCATACTACAGACCATTTATATATCAGTATGAGAAAACGAACAAGATACCAGAGAAAGTCAATTGTCAGAGTGCACAATCATTGTCACTACCAAGGTAGCGACAACCCTACAAACAGTTGTTTCTGAACACACAACACGGGTTTGAACTTTCGGATTGCAACAGCTTCGGCATAGCGCAGTGTTCGCCTGTGTGACGTTGAGCGGGCTACCCATAGCTATCCCATCAATCTGTCTGTAGGCCGAATCTTGGAAAACAAAGCTGACGTTTTTAGTACAGAGCAACAGTAGTTGTTCCAATTCGCTTTCGGGTACTCCAACTTCTAGATTGTGCATCCTCATATAAGAAAGTAGGAAATCGATACATTCGTCCAGGGGAACGTTCGTAAACAGCCGGCTCGGCCCTATTCTGGCAGACATTTTTGTTTACTGATGAGTAGTAGGGGACTTCGTTTTTCATATAGATCGACATTTTTGTAGCAAAACTTGAGCAACAAATGATAGAACAGTTATCTTCAGTGCAGCTATACAAGCGATATGTCGATGACATTTTTCTCATCGCAGACAATCAACTGCAAGCACAGAGCTTAACTGATCAAATGAATTCTTTGCACCCAAACATGCATTTCAGTATGGAAGGCGAGAATCAAAACTGTCTACCATTTCTGGATATATGCATCAGAAGAAATGCAGATGGCTCGATTCAACGAAGCGTTCATCGCAAGACCACTTGGACAGGTCAGTACCTGCATTTTGAAAGCTTTGTTCCCCGATCCTATAAGCAAAGTTTGGTGCGTACTTTGTTTGATCGGGCCAGACGTATTTGCACTGAAGATACTGTTCAGGAAGAGATGGCCATGTTAGAGAAAACTCTACAAAAGGGGGGGGAGGAAAACAAAAAAAAGAGGGGGATGGGGAGCAAAAAAAATAGGTTTTTTTGGGGGAGAAACCAACCGGTTTGGTTTCCGACCAAACTTTTTTAATAAGTCAATCAGTTTTTTTTTTATTTGGGAAAATTAAAAGGAAGAAAAACAGTTAGGTTGATAAAGAATGCACAGTAATGTTATTTGCAACGTGTGTCCGAACAAATTTCGCTGCATCTTTACGAGTGCATACTACAGACCATTTATATATCAGTATGAGAAAACGAACAAGATACCAGAGAAAGTCAATTGTCAGAGTGCACAATCATTGTCACTACCAAGGTAGCGACAACCCTACAAACAGTTGTTTCTGAAACACAACACGGGTTTGAACTTTCGGATTGCAACAGCTTCGGCATAGCGCAGTGTTCGCCTGTGTGACGTTGAGTAGATAACGCGAAATGCCGTTGTGGGATCGCATTGGTGTTGCGTCATTAGAATATGACGTGCAATGGATGATGCAGGCTCCTTGTTTCTATGCGCAACTGTGACGTCATGTGCTTGCGTGACCTGTTTCTTGACCCACTTCGGGATGTGCTCCATGACCCGGGTTCGCAACTGGCGCTCAGTCCTGCCTATGTAGGATGCTCCGCATCTACATCGATATTCATAGATAACGTTGGATTTGGCTGACTCGGGTACCGGTTGTTTCACACAGGGCTTTGGAATCCGGAATGTTCTGAACAGAATCACTGGGATAACTGCATTGTATGTTCTCGCGATAGAACTAACCAGACGACGGTGAATAAGTTGGCAAACATCATCACCCTTAAAGGGAAGACGAAGGAATACCGGCTTTTTGGGCACTGTGTCAGGTCGAATTCCTATGTCAATGGGATGTTTGAATCTTGCAATAAACGATTTAGGGTAACCGTTTACTTGTAGGGTGGTCTCCAACATGGTCATCTCTTCATGAACAGTATGTTCAGTGCAAATACGTCTGGCCCGATCAAACAAAGTGCGCACCGAACTTTGCTTATAGGATCGGGGTACAAAGCCTTCAAAATGCAGGTACTTGCCTGTCCAAGTGGTCTTGCGATGAACGCTTCGTTGAATCGAACCATCTGCATTTCTTCTGATGTATATATCCAGAAGTGGTAGACAGTTTTGATCCTCGCCCTCCATAATGAAATGCATGTTTGGGT
>LOND01001222.1:20429-30499 GCA_014220965.1 Paragonimus kellicotti | reverse complement strand
AGGCAACTCGTGCCTTTGCTATCCTCCATGATATCTCACCGGCAATATTACAAGTTGACGAGATAGTGCTACTCAAGTATGTGATGCTGTCCACAGTCTCAAGCGGATTACCTGCAATAAAGAAAGTAGGAGTGGAAATGCCCCAGTCTTGAAGTAACACTTTGCACTTTGAAGGTGCGAAGCGCATTTCATACAAACCAGACCAGTCATTCACCTTGTTCAGCATGGTATGCATGTCTTCGGCAGAGGAGCTAAGTGACACAATGTCGTCCGCAAACTCAAGATCGGTCAACCGAGTGCCAGGAAGAAGCTCAACACCAATTCCAGTTGAGATAGGCCTTTAACGTTAAGATCTTTGCTAACATGACGACCTGGCCAGTACCCGCTATATTCAATGGGACTGAGATTCGGTGACCAAACACCTTCTGAAATCCGAATGTCTTCTGCTTTTAAGTAAGGCTGTGACGTTACGTTGGCTCACTGTAAGATCCAATCGTCAGGGTAACTATAGGTTGCAAACAGACGACTTAGCAGCATTCCTACAGATCTTATCAACCAAGACGCTCCCGAGGGTTACCAGGTCACTTTCTCGGCTCATCTAAATGGAACTTACATCTGGACAACGTAAAGGGGTCCTAAATTGATCGGCACTACTTCAGCACACTTAAGTAGAATCACCTAGCCATATTGAGCTATCAACATTTCCCGAAATGATTCCTTGTCGCCGGATCTCCTCCAGTCGTATCGGAAATTCGTACAACACTAGCAATCCAGTGTCTATATTCACCAACGCAAATTATGGTCAATTATGATTTTTATTCGAAATGATGTACTGTATAACAGTCCAGCAAAGCAACGACAACCTAATCAGCTCGCTAGATGGATTAAAAGAGCACACATTTGATATAGCACCATTTCACGGAAGAGAATGCTTCAATATCAACCAGCAGGTCGGGCGTGCATAGATCATGACACAACTTATATAGTTGTCCCCAAGTGATGGCAACACGCCATAGATGAAAAAAGTGGTTAAGTATACCACTGACAAGAGGAACTCGAATAGTGTGTATGCCGAACATGAGAAAGTATATTCCACCGCTGAACAATGAAGTAACGAGCAGGTGGGACACGTATCTGAGAATTTCTTCCGGACAGTCTATGAGCAGTCCAACAGATGGTCATTCCGCTGACGTAATCGAAACGATTAAACATTATAGATAATGTCTATCAAAAAATAATCATCAATGGAACAGGTCAGACAACGTATATTGTCATTGTGTACGCCCTCCATTGCAGGTCATTTCAAAGATTACGTTGAAAGTTGAACCAGGATTTCTGAGCTTTAACACGATAATTAGAAGCATGGAATTTAAGAGCAATCCATAGTGCGCAAAAAATGCACAGGAGGCCACAAGGTCAATTTCATGCATATCCAAGAAAATGACGAGATAACTGAGTCATCGTTCCAAAAATCAAATACTGGTGCGTATCATTAGAATTTTCCAGCTTAAAAGAAGCCTGCATATATATATATATATATATATATATAATGATTGTATGTATCAAGTCTTCGTTTGCGGTCATCTACTGTTAGAACAGAGTTAGGTAGGACGTTTCGGAGTGGACATACCAGACCAAGAAAAGGATGCTGTAATACTCACCTCGGACGGTCTTCCTCAAGAGTGTTGTAATCGAAAGCACACACTAGTTTGATCACATTCCAGAGGAAGTCCACTGGAGGTTGTTGAAACGCTGAGTATCACTATAACTTTATTTCCTCTCTCCTTTTCTCAATCCATTCATTGGAAACATGTTAAACAGGACGCTCAAATTGTTTGACTTGATTCGTACTAAATCGAGTGAGGCTACTTTACAGAACGCTGTTTTCTGTTTAGACAGCTCATATGCTGTTGAAGCTTTATTGAGTAACCCCGGAAAGAGAGAGGGAGAGAAGCGGACGTGCTTCAGAGAAGACGACGGTTGATGCACAATTCTCAGCGGCATAATAAGGTCCTCTCTGAAATGCAGATAGTGCGTAGAGATGTGACCTGCTTAAGCAATCATTCAAAATCGGAAGGTGAATGAATCGCTGAAATGGACTCCGTAGTCTTATGGTGTACTTCTTCTCTCCCAAGCACTTTCATATCTCAAAGAATACGTGTGAATATGTAAGGAGTAATCTATGGATCTCCCTCGAAACTGCGAAGGAATACACTGTCCACACCAATCTCTTACAGCAGGGTAGCTTACAATACGCACCGATTAACAATGAGGCTTGCCATAACATACTTCTTGAAATGTGTGTGCGTGTGTATATTACATCTATCAGTGGCGATTCTTCCTACGACTCTTCATACGTTCTACGCCCACAGGATTATGGTAGTGTGAAATAGAATACGCCCTAATAATCGCCTGTGGCTTGAAAGAAATCTGAGCGGTCATCGGAGGACGAATCGAGTTTCGGATAAGCTGGAGCACATCTAGGGTATTCGAATGCACGTTTATGTTATTGCTTTTGAAGACGCGGACGATTAAAGAAACGCATGTACAAATGGTTCGCCATAGTACAGCAGTAAAGTTGCTGACCTTACTTGGCGTGACGTGCTTATCACCGGTTCGTGAAACGATGAACTAATCAGTATTTCATCCTCATTGGTGTGCATGGTCAACGTTAGAGACCAACATGGATCACGCCAAACCGTCGTGAAACAGTTCAAATGGCTTTATTCAGCAGTGAAAGAAAAGTAAACTCTTGCAAAAAATGAATATGACTCAAATCGATACTGAAAGGAAAAAGAATATACAACGCCGTGCTTAAACAGAAGCACCATTCTTTACAGGCAGTGCAGTGTACTACATCAAGCCTAAGTGTCACGGAGAGTACGTACTGAGATAAAAACTGGACCGAATGAACAGAAGCACAAATAACGAGAACGCGGTGGACTAGGATAATACAAACTACATCTAATAGCTAAGCTTGATACAAATGGTTGTCATATATCGAAGGTTAGGTAAGGAAGTCATTGTCATCCAACTTAATAAACCTGTCACTATAGGGTAACACAATGATTACCTGATTAATGTTTCTAGCTAAATTCCTGTGCCACCAAAGGTGAAAGGAGCTGTAAGCGGTGAGTTGGTGACCACAAGACGTGTCAGATATTGTGACCCCAAATGTAACAAGATCAACGCGTTTCGGGAACAATCCAGAAAACTGTGTGCTTGCTAACGCATTGACCTCAACACGGATATGCGCAGTGTTGAGGGAAAGAGGTGTGATTGAAAAGATGCCCTGATGAATCCATTCCAGACATTAATCAGTTTCGCGTTCATAGGTCATATGCTGTGAGTGGCATAATCCACTGACTAACGATGTGTGTCTTCACTAAGAACCTCGGCAGCAACCATGTGCTTCCGATGGATTGTATTGAATTCATATTTTTCTGTATGTCGCATACAAACGTAATGCCCATTTCTTCAGTCACTCAACTAATTGCACGACGCGGATGTTTCTGCTTTCCTAATCCACTTCACATTATCCTAATCATTAAGGTCGTCTTCGTCACATCTTTTTTACTACCTAAAGTGTTCCATGGTTCTAAGTACTTTCAGTTTGGGGCGTTTTTGAGTACCAACAAGTGATCTTAAGTTAATCTCGCCTCTTCTTCTTTCTCTTCTTAGTTGTTGTTGTTGGAAACAGACCAGGCTAGAGCCAAATAAACAGTATAGTTCCAGACACTGCTGGAAAAATAGGGTTTGTTTTCAAACCCCGTCGTGTTATTCTAATTCTATTCTTGTTGGAACCACAGTTGGACTCCTCTTCAGAAAAGGCGTTCAAAAACACCTACTGGACGGAGGGCAAGCGCACAACCACTTGTCCCTTATAGTAGAAGATAACCAAGCAATCAATGACCAGCTCAAAAACCACCACGTTGAACTTCATAACATGTTATCACATTACCGGAACAGCAATCACAAATAGTATGCGTTTCAACGTTGACCGGTGACGTAAAGTGCCCTCCAAATGTCCACATCCGCTAGACAATCCGTATATAGTACAGAAATAAGTAAGACAATCGATTTTGAGAGCTTAGGGAAGAGTGTAGAAATAGAGAGCAAAAACAGCAAAAAGGAGCTCACAAACCTTTGGCTGACAGAGGTTGGAACAACCGGAACAGTTCGCGCTGGCGAACTCATTGCATCTACGTCCGACGGTATACTAGATGGTCGAAGAGTGGAACTGCTGGCTGATCGAAAAACAGACTCTGGACTAGAAGACCGTTTGTGCAGGCCGAACGTTCCTTCCCTGAGCAGTACAGGGATGAAAATAGGCTCTGTGGCGTCGGAGCCGGAAATGCTGGAGCCTGTACTGTGTCTAGCCCCCGACGTCGATTGTGATGAAAAGCGATTGACTGTAGAAGTGTGTACAACAGGAATCTCATATATCTTTTGTCCAAATGGTGGTGAGACGCGGGCCTTATTACGCTGGAACTGCTTGCGGCTAGTTTGCAGAGGAGTTTGTGGAGATGGCGTAAACACAGCTGAGGACAGTTGGCTAGTCAATGATGGAGATGGAATCTGGTCGTCTACATGCTGTATTACTTCTACTGTGGGCTGGAATTCACGCACCACATGGGTAGTACTCAATGGTTTCGAGCGGGCCAGCACACTTTCAAGTGCAGTCGTTCCCCCTCGAGACAGTTCGTCGAGATTGACATCTTCTGGCAGCAAATGGCGTTGGGATTGCTCATCAATCACTCGTTTTTCTGTAGATACTGTGAACCCTTGACTCTGCGGATCCTCCGATACGGACTGACTGATCGAGTGTTCTGTTGAATCTTCGGGTCGGGATTGCAGTGTCGGAGACGAGGCGAGAGCGTACGGGAAGAGTTGCTGCACTTCAGCCGGAGACATCGGTCGTGAAGAGGTCAGCTCCTTTAGTGAGAGTAGCATAATGCATAAAAAATAATCAGCCAAGTAAAAAAAATCTATTCCATGTGAAATAACAAAATAGAAGTTTCTGTTCCTTCCATTCGTACAACATAAACACACACACACACAAACGCACTAGCATTTACTATCTTAATATGAAGAACACGTTGTCACTGGTGTGCTATAAGAATGTTCACCCTCGCACGTACGATATAGCTTTTTTGTCCTTGTTTTGCTACATTTTTTTGTCCCTTTGTGTAACGCAGCTAGGATTACTGACAATCAGGGCTGACAATAAATGTACTTACCTAAATACAAAAAACACGTCATCTTATCCTCTATCCTTTAGTACCAAGAAGTGCAAGGATTCGTCTGTGTCTGGTGTTGTTTATCCATCCACGCCACACTGCAGACAGGGGTTTGCTATCATTGCGATTAACACAAGCGTGTTGTGTGTAAATGGTGAGAGCTTCAGCGCAGCAGCGCTCCGCATGGGAAGGTAGACCCTTATGAATCACTCGAGCTTGATCGAAACTTACGTTGTGATTCTCTGACAGTGCATGCAGTGCGATGGCCGAATCTCTCTCTAGCTTCTGAAGTTGGTATGCGTCTTTAGGAGGAAACCTCGTGTGCCTCTTGTGTTCAGCCCAACAAAAAACGGGGGGTAAACACGTACTTTCAGTTGTCTGCTTGTCTCTCCGATGTAGCTGGCGTTGCAATCACCGCATTTGATTTCGTAAACACAGTCTGTCTGATCGCCCATAGAAACTGGATCTTTAGGATGCATCACCAGTCTTTCTAATGTATTATCTAACCGAAATACGGTCCGGATGTCGTACTCGGAAAGAATGGAGCGAACTTTTCTGATGTTTGTTCACGATACGGTATTTGCACAGTAGACTTGAAAGTTCTGCTCGTTCTGGTCTCCTCTTTAGTTAACATGCGCTTAATTGTGTTCTCAATAAAAGCGTTTGGATATTGATTGGCGGCTAGCATTTCTTTAATGTGAGAAATTTCTGCTGTTTTGGAGAGTTCAGTGGTGCAGATTTTTGTGGCTCTATTGACGAGTGATTTGATGACTGTTCTCTTCATGCCGATTGGATGCGATGAGTTAAAGTTGAGATACCGACCAGAATGAGTTGGTTTTGCGGTATACACAGAAACCTGGAATCTCTGTTGTTCATCAACTTTCACTAGGCAGTCTAGAAAATTAAGTGAGCGCTCGTCGGTTTCAGTTTCCAATGTGAATACAATGCCGTTGCATTCTGAGTTCAGAAACTGTAAGAATTGGTCACGAGCGGTCCGTTTCATGATTACAAATGTGTCATCCACATACCGCCACCAAATTCGTGGAGGGCTGATAAATTCACTCATCGCTCGTGTTTCAAGGTATCCGAGGAAAAGGTAAAAGTAACCGTCCTTCGCGCTTCTATGGCCTTCCGAAAGTGCATAAAACAGGAATACCCATAAGACCTATTGTTGACTACACCACCAGTCCAACCTACAGACTAGCCAAGTTCATCAGTCGCATAATCAAACCGTTGCAGAACAAGTTGGTAAGCAACGTTAAAGATTCTTTTGATTTTGTCGACAAACTCGAACATGTGACATTATGTAGTGATGAAACTTTTCTTAGTTTTGATGTTACCTCTCTTTACACCAGTGTACCAGTAAAACTTAGCATTGATGTTGTTAAAGAGTTATTAGAACGTGACGACTCTCTCGATGCACGTACTAATTTATCACCTTCTGAAATTGTATCTGGTCTTGAACTTTGTCTGCACTCAACCCTGTTCACATTCGACAAAAAGTTATACAAACAAACCGATGGTGTAGCTATGGGTTCCCCTGTTGCACCTGCAGTAGCCAACCTTTTCCTCGGATACCTTGAAACACGAGCGATGAGTGAATTTATCAGCCCTCCACGAATTTGGTGGCGATATGTGGATGACACATTTGTAATCATGAAACGGACCGCTCGTGACCAATTCTTACAGTTTCTGAACTCAAGAATGCAACGGCATTGTATTCACATTGGAAACTGAAACCGACGAGCGCTCACTTAATTTTCTAGACTGCCTAGTGAAAGTTGATGAACAACAGAGATTCCAGGTTTCTGTGTACCGCAAACCAACTCATTCTGGTCGGTATCTCAACTTTAACTCATCGCATCCAATCGGCATGAAGAGAACAGTCATCAAATCACTCGTCAATAGAGCCACAAAAATCTGCACCACTGAACTCTCCAAAACAGCAGAAATTTCTCACATTAAAGAAATGCTAGCCGCCAATCAATATCCAAACGCTTTTATTGAGAACACAATTAAGCGCATGTTAACTAAAGAGGAGACCAGAACGACCAGAACTTTCAAGTCTACTGTGCAAATACCGTATCGTGAACAAACATCAGAAAAGTTCGCTCCATTCTTTCTGAGTACGACATCCGGACCGTATTTCGGTTAGATAATACCATTAGAAAGACTGGTGATGCATCCTAAAGATCCAGTTTCTATGGGCGATCAGACAGACTGTGTTTACGAAATCAAATGCGGTGATTGCAATGCCAGCTACATCGGAGAGACAAGCAGACAACTGAAAGTACGTGTTGCCTGAACACAAGAGGCACACGAGGTTTCCTCCTAAAGACGCATACCAACTTCAGAAGCTAGAGAGGATTCGGCCATCGCACTACATGCACTGTCAGAGAATCACAACGTAAGTTTCGATCAAGCTCGAGTGATTCATAAGGGTCTACCTTCCCATGCGGAGCGCTGCTGCGCTGAAGCTCTCACCATTTACACACAACACGCTTGTGTTAATCGCAATGATAGCAAACCCCTGTCTGCAGTGTGGCGTGGATGGATAAACAACACCAGACACAGACGAATCTTATCTACATCAATCTCACCCCACCTACTCGGCAAACGATTCGACCAACCAATTCAGATGCAACGCAGATTGACCTAACCACGGCAAATCTCACGTGACCTCTGTTCCTTTGTTAATGTGATTTCGATTACAACACTCCTGAGGAAGGCCACCCGAGGTGGTTGAAACGTAGAGTATTACAACTTGCTCATAACGTTGTGTTATTCTCAATCCATTTATCAATAACATGTTAAACACGACGCCCAAACTGTTTGACTTCATTCGTACTAAATTTGGTGCGGATATCTTACAACTGCAAGCATGACTGAAATGAGGCTCATCGTGTCACACTGAACAAATTACAGTCAGAATATAACACGGACGGGTAGATTTCAAAACTCGGGTGAAGAACAGTAGAACTCACAGCAGTGTGTATGGACGTGGAATTTGTCGATATCAACTTTTCCAGAAAGTCAAACAGCAATCTTGGATCCGTGGACGTAGACACCGTACGCGATCGAGCTGGAGTCACCTGATAAACCCCCGTGTTTTCGGAAGACAGATCAGGTGTTCCGTAACCCGAACGAGAACCCACACCACGACTGATCATGCTTTGCTGCATTTTGGACTTTCGCTCCAACCATACACGCTCCAGATTTTCGGGATCTGGTATGCAAGCCATTGTTTCTACTGTGCGCTTGGTTCGATAAGAATCCAATTCGACAGGACTGACAGAACGTTCTATCGTGCGAGCGATGGGTTCCGTTTGCACCCCACAGCCAGTCACATCAGGCGCATCAGGAACGGCTTGGGAACCTTGGCTACGCTGTAGGACAGGTTCTGTTGTTACTCCAGCATCTATACCAAGCAGCCGTTTGGTCATTGCAGATTTATTCACCAACAATGGCCTAGCTTCGACCATCTGAGATTCAGTCCGTACACCCACGCAGATTGGAGGCACACTGGAGATAGTTTCGGCGGGCGCAATTGGACTAATTTCTTCATCAACAGTGGAAGAGAACTGCGAACGATAGTCGGGTTTCGTCTCGACTCCGACTGCTTTAGTAGTCTTCCGTAGGGTACGAACAATGGTTTCCACAAATTCTTCTCTGTTTTTGGTGGAACTCCGGATCAAATGGGTGATCAATTTACGATCGGAACTATTCAACTCCGGATACTTTGCGTCTACCCAATCCCGAATCACCGAATCAGATTCGAAAGTGGTACAACCAAATTCTCGTGTAGCTGACGGTGCGCAAGAAATTCCTACATCAACAGTAGAAGGACGAACGGTAACTCCGAAACACTGACGCTCTTTCGAAGTAGCTGGAGTAGCCATGGTAGCAGCTGTTCGAAGAGTAGCCAGTGGGGATTGTGAAGCAACGTCTTTAATGGAGGAACGTGAGAATGCTGCATGGCTGTGGAATGCTTGTTCTAACCGAGACCAATATCCTGCTGGAAAACTAGTTTGGTCGATTGTTGGGGAATGTAAATCAATTACATGGTACCTCTGAACATCCCAGTTGCCCACGCCTACGTCTTTCGTGCTCCTGTTACCACACTGCAAGTTTATATCATGTTTTTGAACACGAGGACGATGTCGTTCAATGGTGTGCAGTTCCTCCTCAATCATTTCTTCGATATCTGTATCTGGACCTTGCTCGTTATCTCCACAGTGCTGCCTCACTGTAGAATTCTCACTGAGCATACGCAATTGTCGATTTTCCCGGCGCAGTATTTCTAGCTCCGATTCTAAACGCTCTAGACGAGATTCAACAGGAGACCGGGGGTCCTCAGGTAAATAACAATGATTCAAATTGACTGTTTCGTCCTCTTCCAAAGCACCATCCACTATGTGATGAGTAGTGTCGTCCAAGTCGGTGGGATAGCCAGGTTCGTTTCCAGCCTGCTCCAGACGGATAGCATAGTAACTACTCCCGGTGAAGAAAACGTCCCTATCCTCACCAGGTTCAGCCGTTGAATAGTGCGCCACAGTATGTCCTGGAGCCCCATAACTGAACGTTGCTGAGCCGGGAGTGACCTGATCAGCCATGTAAGCATCCCATAACGGTGGCTGTTTAGGTGCGTGCATACTAGCAGGAATGTGCAATAGGCTGTGGTTCCCTATACGGCCAATGGAGTACAGAGTTGATTGCCACAATCAATTAGACATAGAGAGAATACGATACTGTGAACTTCAAAACCTAAAAATGTAAAACAATTAATGATATAATGACAGAACAATGATACAATACAACACCTAAAATCAA
>LOND01001221.1:91088-101407 GCA_014220965.1 Paragonimus kellicotti | reverse complement strand
GGTAAACCTGCCAGGAAAAAGAATATTCTCACTTGATGTAACATCCCTATTCACTAATATCCCGCTCAGAGAAAAAATTGAGTTTCTAGGCGATTATCTTGAGAACAACTCCATAAACATGGGATTACCGATAGAAGAATTGAAAAGGTTGTTATACCGTTGTACCTATAATGTTCAGTTCCAATTTTCCAGTGGACTCTATCAAAAAAAGACGGAGCAGCAATGAAGTCACCACTAGTACCGTTACTAGCTGGTACTTTTATGGCAAAAGTTGAAAGTGGTGCGCTAGCAACCATGATTAACTCGTTCACTCTTTACAAGCGATATGTAGATGATATTATTTGCGTAACTGATGAATCAACAAGCCCCAGGGAAATACTGGAACGGTTCAACTCAGCCCATAGGAATATCCATTTCACCATGGAACCTGAGTCACCCGAAGGTATCTCGTTCTTAGACGTCTTCCTATCCCACCGCTCAGATGGGACGATGCAAAGGAAAGTACACCGTAAGTTAACGTGGACAGGACAATATACCAACTTTTATAGTTTTGTACCATTAAGACAGAAAATCAATCTTATCCGATGTTTGATCGACAGGGCTAAGAAAATATGCTCGAGTGACACTCTAGAGAAGGAAAGACAATTCATATTTCAAGTACTAGTTGAAAACGGCTATCCCGAACAGTTTCGTTCACAAGACATATTAAATAGCACAAAGCTGAACAATCAACACACTGTAGAGAAAAAGTCTGTTTATATTTCATTACCTTTTAAGGGCGATAATGCTTCAGAAAATATAAGCAACAAACTTAGCATAGCCCTAAGCAAGACCTATTCTGCAGCAAAACTACGTGTTCAATTCAATTCCGTACCGATTTTGCGTCTCAGTTGAAACATACATTGCTTGTTCATGCTGCCTCCTATTGTGTATACCATTTCGTTTGTTCCTGTGGAACGAGCTATGTAGGCCGCACGACACGGCGATTATCTGAACGCATACGGGAGCATCATCCGGTGTGGCTAACTCGGGGCCTGGCCAAATCTTGTTCGTCTTCCATCGCTGCGCACCTAATGGAGTCCAACCACTCAATCGATGTCAATGAATCATTCCGTCCTATCTATCGCGCTCCTAGTTTACAATCAAAACGGGTCAAAGAGCGCCTGTTGGCAGTCGCAGAAGCCATAGCCATCCGCTTACTCTCCCCCCATTATGTATTCAAAAACGTTCCTCAAAACATTGAATCTTCCATGGCCTGGTGTCCACGTCCGGACCGAACAGATTACGTAATCATGACCACTATCGTAACAGCCATCAATAATTTGTACAATCGACCTGATCTTTCTGAAACTGATAACAATCCGTTCGATCCATTACCGCACATTTCCTCACACATGATTAACCCATATAAATGTGTTGTATTTAGCCTGATGATGAATCACCGAAAACAAGCTTGTTCGCTACACGTTCTTCTAATGTCTAAACGGGTATTTTCATGCAATTCGAACAAGTCGTATACACCGGGTTGAGGAAAAGTATACTCACCATTGACCGTGCCCAGCAAGTAACTGCAAAAGTGGTCACTGGCGTGCAGCATTCCTCGTACGAGTCACCTCTTGAAATTCCTTTCTTTATCCACTTGAACTTCGGAGACTCCGCCGTTAGTTAATCCTTACACGCTTCTTCTCAGAAGCACCGTGCGTGAAGCAATTCTTCACCCCGGTAGCTGATAACAGTCGTAAGGGTCACGACAGAAAACTCTATAAGCTTCCACCTCGTATCTTCCCTACGCGGCTGTTCGCTTCGCACGGGGTTATTAACTACTGGAACGACCTTCCATAAGAGGTTGTTGACTGACCTTTTGGGGACCGTTTCAAAGTGCCGTTAGATTTCCAGTTAATTAAGACAGTTTGGTTTAGTATCTTTATTTGATACCTTCTGTAACCCCCAAGAGCGGTGCTACACCCTGTTCCCAATGAGTGATTTTCAGGTGAACAGAAAAATGCTGAACGTCGGAACGGATAAGATGACTAGACTCAGGTGATTTGGACCTCCACCCTCAAACCCTTATACAAATCGCTGAAAATCACACTCATTAGGGTGTCCAGTTAAACACTTATTGATTTGTTGTTGAGAAACCGAAAGCCTGGGCCCGATGGACACATTTAAGTGTTTCACACATCTCACAGGTGTTAGGTTTCCTGTCGTACATTGATGGCGGAACAGGCGTAGCGACACACTTCATGAACCCAAAATCAACTTAACAACGATTCAGCGTGGGTAAGCGTATGACTGAGATTCTGATTCTGATTCCCATGACGCCAGAGCTTCAGGAATATCTCCTGTGGTTGTTCCCACAGGTGAACTTCGTTGAAACTGAAGCAGGGGTTGGATACAGCCGAGTTAAACTGAGGCAACTGGGTTTATACTCATGAATCCTACCATGGGCCAATCAGTGATGTCCACGCGACCGATAATGTTCTTCGTGCTATACTAGTCGCGTGTTGACTGGCTGATTAATTGATAGGAAGGGAATAACATATGAGGCTGTATGAACCAAAAATTATTGGGAGTAGCCATCGATGGAAGCATATGAAGAGCCACATGAAAAGCAATAGGTATATAGTATAAAGCATGAGTAGTGCTAGACGTATGGGAAAGAAGGAAACTTCATAGTGAAGAGCCCTCTTCAAGGTTTCAACAAATTCAAAAGAATCACTCAAGCTGTGGACTGCTATCTGTCTCCTTACAGGTTCTAACATCCCAGCTAGCCATTTCGCAGTTGCATGATATGGGGAATTACTCATGTCCAAGATCGGTCGCAAGGGTATTCCACTTTTGTGAACCTTAGGCAACCCGTAAAGTCTAGGGATAACAGTGCCCACTGGTCTGACTCTCGAAAACGTACTTGAATCGATAAGTCCCGTCTGTTTCAAACATCGCAACGATTTTGTTATAGCCTTCTCTATAGCTATCGTTTTATCCTTCTCGTTGTTTATCCTTACAAATTTGGTTGTATCTTCCAGCAACGAGTTCATTTTACTTAAGTAGTCAGCCTTATCGAGAATGACAACTCCTGCGCCTTTATCAGGCTTGGATATTATGATATTTTCGTTTCGCCTTAGAGATGCAAGTGAAGATAAATGCTCCCTTGTCAGTAAGTTCCTAACTATTGATTTTTGAGTAAGGTATTGATAGCAAGATTGAACTAACGTGGTCTTAAACATTTCTACGTTCAAATCTGATGATGGCTGAAGATCACTCAATTGGTCATAGAAGGTTCTCAAACTGAGTCTCTAAATCTAGTTGTCTAAACCTACGCATAGGATAGCAAAATTTTGGCCCTAATGATAGTACTTCAAGTGAGGGCTTATCCAGTGTTAAAGATGAAAAGTTATGCACGTACCGTTCGGGGTTTCTCGGAAATTCTGCCTTCGGCTTAACTGGGTTGATTTGATTACGCAGTTTTGCTTCTCTCTTATCTCGCATTTTAGCCACGATTTGTTGAACGTATGTTTCGAATTCGACAACCTCATTGTGCGTCAGTTCTTTCAATATCATCGCCGCATTGTTCTGTTTCGCTTCCAAGTTAATTGCTCTGCTGGTCCATGTGTCCTTTTCGTTTAAAGCTTGACGCTGCACCGAGGCTTCCGTAATATCGTTGCGATTTCCCCGCAGAATCGATCAATATTGCCTCGGAAATTCTAACCGGTCGACGCATTGCTCCAAAAACCGAATGGTTACGTCCGCTTCTGCCAACTGCGTACTGAACTTAATAAACTTATTAAGTTCTTTTAGTACGGCGGGGTCTTTGGCTTGTTTAAGTTGCATGAAAATACCCGGTTTAGACATTAGAAGAACGTGTAGCGAACAAGCTTGTTTTCGGTGATCCCAGCAGTGGTCTAATATGGATCCCGTAAGGCACTCGAAAGCCATGTCTGCCTATGGGAGTAAAGGCCGCTTTTATCATCTAAAGAGTTCCAAATCCCTTTCACCGACTATCCGGTGGTGATAAAAAACACGCTAGAAAACAGCCAAATCCTCAGTTCATCCTTCAGATCAACTATGGCGATATCTGGTAAACTCTGTGTACTATGCATCAAAAATAGGCCCTTGGATCCTCCTCCGGACGACATATGTACACTTTTGCTGTCGTTTGGTGGGGGACTCAAGTCAGCTTACCAACACTTGGTAACTTCAAGGTCAATAAGTATAGAAATTAGGATCACAAGCACTCCAGATTTTCAAGTCGTCGACATAAAAAGCATTGCCAGGACTACGGTTCGGAAGGTCATTCATATATATCAGAAGCAGCGATGGAACACGTACGGATCCTCGAAGAACTCCAGTGGGAGAAGAAAGGTTAGATCCAGTCTTTACTTTGAAAGTAGAGTAGCCTAATCAATCAGATGGTAGAAATGATCAAAATGTGGTGATACCAAGCAGTTGTAACGGTAATGGATAGGCTCCAAAGGTAAGCGTACAAACAAAACAGAAGACGTATCGGTAAAAAGGAACGACTCACTGATAAGTCGAGGTCTGCTGAGTTGAATAGACCACCACAAAAGAAAAGACAGCGCCAGAGAGATGAGGTCCGGAACACGACCGACGATAATTTCCACGAGGCGTGGGATGATGAGCGTTGAGCGTCGACGGATCAGCCAAAACGCGGAGCTAAAATATTTCACCGTGCAACTACTTTACCAGCTCAAAAATCCGCACAAATAAAGAAGACAGAGACGATGCGCGGTAACTCCCGTTTATTCGTGTTGACGATTAAATTCAAAAGTGGAATTGATGTTCTTTAAATAGACATACAAATCACGTTAACAAAACGGTATGTGCAAAAACGCACAAAAGTGAGTTGTGAGATATTACTATGAATTGTGGACAACATAAAAGTCCATTTACCGAGAACGTACGTTATCCAGCGGAGAACCACTCCTTGGACATAATTAGCTTCCAGTTTACTTACAGGAGAACCGCGTGTGATACGGTCGAAGTCTACGACAAAATCAAGCAAGATAGCATCCGACGTGAGGTCACTGACTTTGACCTCTTTCAGTCTATCCATGACCGGTAGGGAAGAAAACCACCCCTGGTAAGCAATCGGTCTAAGATAAGGCAGGAATATGAGATCACTCGTGAAAGGACTTTACAAAAGAAAACAGAGGACATTAGCAAACCTTCCGGTTACATCTCCATCATAGTGAACGTAGCCTCTTGTTTAACTATATAGCTTCGATTTGATTTTAAGGTCACAGCATCGTGAACACCTTTAAAATACTCACTTTTTGAGTCGTTCGTGTGGTCTTATAATGCCGTCGTTCTCTGTATATTTGCAAACTGAACAAGAAGATAAATTGAAGTCGGTTGCGAAGAAGATTGTTGAATCTGGGAAAGGCATTCTTGCTGCTGACGAAAGTACTGGTATGTTATTTCACACGATATTTCTTCGTACCAATTTGATTTGACGATGTATACGTGCAGTATACCTGTAAATAAACATGGAATGATGTCTTCTTCCCGGATTACCTCAACTAAAGCACACATGTTATACGTTTCTCGGGGATTTGCAAAGGTGAAAACTTAATTTATAAACACGTGTTTATGACTTAACATCGGTACCGGTGTTTACACGTTTTGGGAGAGCCCTTCCAAAAAGCGGAATTTAACAGGGGCACAGAAGCCGCTATAGCGGCAACTATAGTTGCAACACCAAGAATGCTGGTCAAGCGTCCTGAGTGTCGTTTAAGTGTGCGCAGGGGATGATGTTGCGCCCGTAGCCTCAAAGGAACTCGATAGAATAGACCAAGTCGAATACCATAACCCTTCTCAATATTAGGTCTTATCTTCACATTCTGTTTTTTCCACATTGTTCGAAATAAGCGCGGGTGGGAAATCCATGAACACACCAAACTCATACAAGAAAAGATTCTCTCAGAGCCCGTGGATACAAAAACTACTTATTCAACCATATGTGACGATTAAGAAAGAACAAACTTTCAGCTCTTCCGTTGCGATCGTCCGACGAGGGGACCTCATCTGACTTCTTAATTGTAGATGAATTGTTCGGGGAGTACTATTCGACAGTCTGCAACGTGTAGTGGACAAGTGGGTATGCGCTAGACCCTCGTCCACTAACAATTTAAAACGCCTTTCCTGAAGAGCAATCGAAACGTAGTCCCAACAGGCATCGAACTAGAGAACGCAGTGGGTTTGGAAACAAACCGTATATTTCCAGCAATGTTTGGAAATATGATAAGTAGTTAGCTCTAGCCTAGTCTGGGACCAACGGCAGCAACCAAGAGAAGAGAAAAAAAATGTGAGGTGGACTACCGCCCACTCGGCGGCACTCAAAAGCGCGCCAAGCGAAAAGTGCGTGGAACCTTCGAGTGCGTTAAACAACGCTCGAAAAGGTTCGGGTTAAACGACCTTGAAGAATGGAATAGTAGATGAGTCGTTAAGGAAGGAAGTGGCACTGAGTTCATATCAGGCCTCCTATAGCAGGCGTACACAGAATCATGCGTACAGAACAAGCAAGCGGGAAAACGGTTGCAGCCGGGATCCTTAGAGAAGCCACACGATCGCTGGTCACTACCAACGTCGCACAGACAAACGGGCATCCTATTCTACCGCTGCAGAATTTCCAGCAACCACTGGTTACCGCTGAGTTTTCTGTGCTAGATGTTGAAGACCTTCTATTCAAGGTTAATTCATACAGTGCAATGGGTCCTGACAAGATCCATCCCAGGATTCTCAAGGAAGCAGCTGCTAGTCTGGCAGAACCCCTTTATAAGCTGTTTAAACAGACACTTCGGATTAGCGTTCTTATTTTTGCATGGAAAGAGACAACAGTCACACCAACCTTTAAAGCGGGCGACCAGCATTCTCCAAATAGCTGTCGGCTGATCAGCCTTACTAGCATTCGGTGCAAAATAATATAGCACTTATACAGGCGCACTATCCTCGGTCACTTCTTATCAAACCATCTTTTTTCTTCCACCCAGCATGGCTTACTTCCTAACCGGTCATGCATAATAAATATGCTTATTTTCATGGATAGTCTGACGGAGGCCAAAGATAATAGTTTTATCTCAGGTGCTATGTTCTTCAACTTTGCCAAGGCATTTGACCTTGTCCCACATGGTCCCCTGAAACAAAACCTGGAAGCCTGCAGTATTTTAGAAGTGGCCTCTGCTGAATTGCCTCTTTCTGGACAACAGTACTGTTAGAATTGAAACTGAAGCAGAACTTTCGCCTCCTTCTTTCATTTCTGCGGGAGTTCCTCAAGGGTCGCTGCTGTGTTCTCTGTTAGTGCTTATTTATATAAACGACCTTCCAGAAAATATTCCCAATCAACGCCTTTGTATAGGCGGACAACCTAAAAACTCTGGAATGCCACTGATCCCAGTGCATTACAGATTGATCTTGACGCGATTAAGCGCTGGTCAGACGATTGGAGTCTCCCACTAAATGACAATAAAGTGCGCGCACATGTCACTCGGTGGAGATTCTGGCAGTTGATCCGGGAAAAGATGTGGGCATCTGATTGTCGTCTAACTTATCCTTCGCGCATCACCACGAGATGGCAGCAAGAAAGGAAATTTGCCGCTCTTAGGATGATTAAACGCACTTGCTCCACATGGACAAGAGAGCGTTTCAAACGCTTCAGTCAAAGATCAAGTTGCACAAGTCAGCCGTGGATGGAAAATCAACTGGCAAAATGACTTATTGGTTGGAGGGAAATAATAAAATTCAGTTTTTACCGATATTAGCTGAAAACCATTGGTTGCGTTTTAAAACAGGTTGTTTGACGTGCACGATGGTGGTGTGGATGTGCTACTAGCAGGATCGTTCAAACAACACCAGCGTGTGCTGAAACGCTCGTGAACGATAGGGGACTCACCAACATGCACGTGATGATTACCTACATCTGGAAAGAAAAGTGTCAACGGTGCTCTTCTTATGACGGGAAAATTTGGAATTCAGTATTTCCACTCTGAAAACAGAGGTTATGGGTTATGTCTCACCATGTCAGTATTCCACGGAAACATCAGACTAAGATCGTTCTTACTGTCACAGATCCCCCGTGTTTGTGTCTGACTTCACTGTAACTATGACCTGTAATTCGTCGTCCACAACAGAACATGCAATTGCCTTCCAACAGTCAACGGCTGTACGAGCGAAGGCGATGGACTGGAGGCGTCTTGTACGGTTCCATTAACTCAGTCAATTGGTGTGCACACACGCTGTCGTCAATTCTAAAGAAGATTCCTGCGCACAGCTCTGGACACATATCTCCTCGCTATTTTGCGGACCACCAGCAAGTCTCCCCACACAAATTTTAAACTTTGAAGAAACACGACGAAAGATCTTCATAACTTTTCTCTTTCATACTAAACACAATTTTCATGGTCGTCCTTTGAAATCCCCCCAGCTTTTGTATCCTCTTCCTGTCGTGCAGATAGGTGGGCGCTCCTCCGTATTTTAAGGTTGGTCTGACGTGTGTGGAGGACAGAATGACTGAAGGAACTTTTGATAACCCTAGTACACCACGTGCCGATGTACGGACCTTGTCTGTATTGTCGTGCGTTTACAATGATACTGAGGCTACGATATGCGAGCCGCGTTCACTTTCTACTTGCTTCAACGAACAGTCACCGAAATGCTAGGGACCCATTCCGTTCATCCACTCAACACAAATGTGCGCATACCTTTTGCAGTTCACTGGAAAAGTTCATTTCAAACAACCGTCATGGTAGATTAAACCGTTGCTGCCTGCCCCAACAGGGAATTGTGAATGAAAAGTATGACTAGTGTGGCTGTGACTGATTTAGAAAATCATGAACGATCCTTGAATTAGAATTCATAACTTCTGCAAAACTCTCCATCAACCTTATAACGGCTTATAACCTCATGGTTAACCACACAATTGATTAAAGATGCCGATCTGACTGACGACAGTGTATGGTAGCCAATGTTATTCTTAACTTTTCGTTCTAGCCTGTTCCGTTGATTTGTTTTTCGGATATTCCAAGTTACTTTTCTGAAAAATGGCGGCTTAAACCACAATACCTTATATCTAGAACAATGACTGTTATGAAGTATTGAGGGTACGAACCTGAACAGCGCAGATGGTGTTAGATAATATTAGTAACTTTCGTTCGAATTCAAATGTGATGCTGCGCGTATAAGACAACAGTGAATCAGCTTTAGCTGTCGAAAACAAATTGCATTTCTACTCGCTGATCACGGCCCCAACCTGGCATGAGGTGCGTCCTCAATCTTGCTCACCGAGACAGTCCAAGCTTTCGTTACGCAAACACCAGCCGCTGTGTAGGGGTATTACGATTTCTTCTAACCGTTGTCAGGAACACTGGACAACGTCTGGTTTGACAGACGTCTGGTCGACGTATGGAACATTTGACCTAACTGAAGTAAATTTCGCAGTTTCATTACCTCAACAAACAAATTTCCAAATTAACTACCGACGGATTTTTATAATGTTTACAAATTCAGCTCACCTAATCCAGATTAAATGACGGAAACTGTCGTAGCCGAACACCGAGATCATACATACCTTCCGCACGAACGGATCAAGTACCCGGCACGTAAATCAACACTGAGCTCATGGGCGCACTATGCACCCAACCTTTAAACAGCAACTGGACATCTCTGCGACATCACAAATGAGGAAGATTTGCAAATTCAGTATGTTTTTTCTATCTTCATAAGGACCTCATTGGCAAAACTATACGTTGATGTGTTAAAACTAATCAGGTAGGTGAAGCGATTGATAATTTCAAGCAACCTGCAAACAACGATAAAGACAAGGCCAGAATCTGTCTAACGTTGTAACGATATTTGTACCGGTACGTAGTTAATGTACAGAAAGCATTCCATAAGCCATATATTGTTATATTTTCAACTATTCAACATGGCTGGTACGTCTCCCGTGAGAAAATTGAGTGTAGCAATTAACTCGTCTGATTCACTAGCGTTTGTTTACAACAACAAAATTCTATGCAACTAACTTGAGATCAACTCCAAAGACGTGAAACATACAGTGCGAAATAAGCTCGATGTCCAAAAGTAATGTATTGCAATTCGCACGTACGCAAGAGTGCGTTGATCTATCAGTTACTTCTTGCTGGTATACTGAAAGTCGTAGCTGAATGCTCATAGTGTGAGTATGAGAAACGGGATGGACCTCCCGTTTCTAAGGATTCACACAGGCAGTAAATTGATTACTCCTGCTGTAAATGAAGTTACAACTTCATCTTACGCTATATATTCTGTACATATTTTCACTACGG
>LOND01001221.1:67420-89557 GCA_014220965.1 Paragonimus kellicotti | reverse complement strand
CAACACAGATAAGCCACCTCCTTTCTTTCAGTCCCTTCTGGACTGAGGGTTCTATGCCTACACCTGGAATCTGCAATGAAAGCGGCATTGTGGATAACTGTGCAGACTTTCAGTTCAGTGACCAGCTGTTGGTAGATCTGTCCGTAGGTTAAGAGCTCGTATCGGGAAGGCTAGAGCTGATCTCAGGCGTCTTGAAAGACGTGTCTGTAAAAGCTCCGAAGTTACTTATCTATGACGCAGTTGTGCTGTCTACGCTGTCGCTAGTGAAACACGGATATTATGTCAGCGCGACGCGCTGTACATGTGCTGCTTACGTTATGTCTAAGACACATCCAGTGATTTAGGTGGTAGGACAGAATCTCGAAAACTGGGGTACCTCGCCGAGCAGACAGGAACGGGACCGAACTCGTGTTGGTATTCAGTCGATCTCTTCGGCTAGAGCAGGGTTGTCGGGTGACAAGGAGCAGTTTATGTGCGAGCAACTGAATTTTACCACAGTCAAAATTGACTGTTGCGGATACCATGAACGTCATTGTTAAAAGAGCCAAAACGTGTACCAAGCCTTGCACGCACGAACAAGACGATGTGAACTCAACAGCCGACTTCCAGCGGTGAACAACGCCGCCGGCGCTGTCCCCCATAATTACTTAATTCTTCTGCGGAGTACGAAAACGGAGACCACACTCTCGGTTGATAGCTGGAGCCACGTATGCGTCTTTCTGTCTACACTCCTATAGCAATCCATCGTTGACCCTTGATACGGGTCTCCAGCTAACATTTCTCTGGGTGTTAATGGTCACTAAGGTAGACTGGCCATAATCGGCATTGCTTCTCGTCGACACCTGAACGCAATGGGCTAATTTATTTTGACATCAGGTTGAGCGTGCACAGCAGGCGCACAACAGTTACACCACCAACACCCGGAAGGGTTTAAACCTCAGCTCCTAATCAATGTGTGCGGCTTTCCGTTGAGTTTCCCACAGTTCGTTCGTGTGACGAATGACACTCCAACATTGGTCTCTGATGGGACGCAGTACATTCGCACCAAAGGATTTTTCATCTTAGAAAGACCCCGCTGGTTGGCTTCCTAGTAACTACGACTCCCTAGGGCAAGATTCGAGCATATGCCCAAACTCGGAACCATAGGTCTCTTCGACAGTCTGTGGGCAACAACGTCACTTTTGGTCTCGAAAAATCACATGATTAGTGTCATTGCGGTGGTTACAAGGAACTGAATAAAGGAATCGTCATTGACAAGTACTCAATCTCGCACATGCAGAACTTAACTACTTGCTTATATGTGAAAACCGTTTTAGCAAGGTAAAACTGATACTCCCATCTCACCAGCTTCCAGCAGCCGGAGGTGGTTAATCCAAAATCTCAGTGAACAAACACTACTAGACATTCCAACTTCCGTCTAGTGTAGGGCAAAACGAACGCTTCAACGCTTCATTCTTGGGGTCAAAACAGTTGACGTTTCGTCTACTCCCACCTCGTTAACATTTTGGTGGCTGGTTTTGCGCAGGGGGAACCTTATACACATTCGCTCCATACTGGAACGCTTGGCCAAAATAGTCTCAAACTAAACGCAACCAAGTGCAAACTGGATGAAACCATCTTCAATTTTCTGGGTCACTGTATCTCAGAAAACTAAACCGCTGCACTAACGGGTAAGTTCAAATCCAACCGTGGATACTCCAGGCTGCATTCCTTTGGGCAACTACACTGTTTTTGTGAGTGGTTAACCGCTATGCGCACATATTGTAGCCCCGTAAAGGTGAACGTACGTTCCAGTTTATGGAAGACGCCCGCACCGCGCTTGTTCAGCTTATCAATGCGATCAATCATTCGGTTCTCCCTGCCTAACCTGACACCGCTGTCAATGATAACCAACAAACCTATGGACGCCATTTCACAGCAGTTTGTTGTAAGTCACTAGCGACCTTCAGCATTTTTGCCGAACGCTTGCAACTCGTGTAACCAAGGTACAGCATGTTTGACAGAAAGCTGCTTGAGACTTACCTACGTGTCCGCATCTTTGTCATTCGGTGCACGAGCAAGGCATTCATGACATGTACTAACAAGTAACTGTTATCTGCCTCCTAAACGCTTCGCACGGTGGGCATTTCCCAAGGGTAGTTAAGCGGTCGTACGCTATCTATTGATTCACGACTAATACGCGGCAAGTCTCAAGTAAATTTAACACCGTCGCAAAGGCCTTATCTTACGTTCATAACATCAGTGCATCATTATCATCAACAGCAATACACCAGTGGTTCACACTGATGCTTGACTGCAACAGTGCATTCGCTACCAGTCGCTGATTAGGCGGCTACGAATGACGCACGAGCCAATGGGCCAGAGCTCAAGTATGTTTGTCAAAAGTGCTCTTTCACAACTCAAGATGAAGTCCTGAAAGCTTCAGCTCTGTGATGCGTCCCAATATAAACGGCTTCCTATAGAGCCCTATCGTTGGCCACACGACGTTTAATACATTGCACAATTTGTCTCACTCCGGCGTACTAGTTTAAGCTGGGATTGTCGTTAGACGTTTTGCATGTCCTGTAGTAAGCCGCGACGTCCGTAAACAGAGCCAATGCCAACACTCTAACAGGATGCCAACATATTTTTCGTCAGGGCCGTTTCTACCTGATCAACCTATGGCCGATCAAAGAGCAATGGGTTGGACCTACGACCAGCAGTAGACTAACAGACGTCATCGTTGCAGACTGACAAAGTTCCTCGCAAAGTCCCAAATGGAGACCTTCCAACCAACATGGGCGCGTTAGATGTCACCGGTCACACCTTAAACTGGATGGAGGACTTTCTCTACAATTGCAGTTATCCGGTTAGGCTGAATTGGACACACCTCTTGGCGAAAGGTGACCCGCAATGTCCCACAGACACAGGCCCACTGTTCCCTTTGGTCATTATCAGCGACGTCCCTGTACTGACCGAATCGCCGTCTTCAGTGTATGCTGATGACCTCGAAGTCCAGCGAGTCATAAAGTTCAAAAAACATCGGAATGCTGTGCAGACTGGTCTTGATCACCTGATGGAATGGGCTTGTGTGCTTTCCCGTTCGCAAGTGATTTATTTTTAGCCAAGCTATTTTCTTTTTTGGTCAACCAGGAACCATAGGAAATCGCTTTAAAAAAATTGGAGTCGAGAACAACGAGGAGAACCGACGGCACTACCGCCAACTATTGTTCACCGCGGATGACACGCTAGCCAAGAGCATTTCTGGAGTGATACTTTTTCACGAAACATTCTACCATGTGGCCGATGATGGAGTCCGTCTTGTGGATCATTTAAAACGCAAAGGAATTATTCCCGGCATCAAACTGGACAAAGGCGTAGTGCCTCTGGCCGGATCGTTTAATGAATGTACCACGCAAGGTGAGCATTACTACATACATACTTGTCCACGTTTGCAACGCCTGGATTTTGCCGTCTGATTGACTTACCATTAATTCGTGGAGGTTAAAACATTCTTTTCCCGTCAAGAATTTGAATAAAGAAGACAGTAGGCTGATATTGCACGATTTATGTCCGGACAAATTTCGCTGCATCTTTACGAGTGCATACTACAGACCATTTATATATCAGTATGAGAAAACGAACAAGATACCAGAGAAAGTCAATTGTCAGAGTGCACAATCATTGTCACTACCACGGTAGCGACAACCCTACAAACAGTTGTTTCTGAACACACAACACGGGTTTAAACTTTCGGGATGGCAACAGCTTCGGCATAGCGCAGTGTTCGCCTGTGTGACGTTGAGTAGATAACGCGAAATGCCGTTGTGGGATCGCATTGGTGTTGCGTCATTAGAATATGACGTGCAATGGATGATGCAGGCTCCTTGTTTCTATGCGCGGCTGTGACGTCATGTGTTTGCGTGACCTGTTTCTTGACCCACTTCGGGATGTGCTCCATGACCCGGGTTCGCAACTGGCGCTCAGTCCTGCCTATGTAGGATGCTCCGCATCTACATTCGATATTCATAGATAACGTTGGATTTGGCTGACTCGGGTACCGGTTGTTTCACACAGGGCTTTGGAATCCGGAATGTTCTGAACAGAATCACTGGGATAACTGCATTGTATGTTCTCGCGATAGAACTAACCAGACGACGGTGAATAAGTTGGCATACATCATCACCCTTAAAGGGAAGACGAAGAAATACCGGCTTTTTGGACACTGTGTCAGGTCGAATTCCTACGTCAAGGGTTATTTCAATCTTGTAGTAAACGGTTTAGGTTAACAGTTTATTTGTATGATGGTCTCTAACATGGCCATCTCTTCCTTGAACAGTATCTTCAGTGCAAATACGTCTGGCCCGATCAAACAAAGTGCGCACCAAACTTTGTTTATAGGATCGGGGAACAAAGCTTTCAAAATGCAGGTACTGACCTGTCCAAGTGTCTTGCGATGAACGCTTCGTTGAATCGAGCCATCTGCATTTCTTCTGATGCATATATCCAGAAATGGTAGACAGTTTTTGATTCTCGCCTTCCATACTGAAATGCATGTTTGGGTGCAAAGAATTCATTTGATCAATTAAGCTCTGTGCTTGCAGTTGATTGTCTGCGATGAGAAGAATGTCAGTCGACATATCGCACTTGTATAACTGCACTGGGGATAACTGTTCTGTTACTTGTGGCTGAAGTTTTACGATAAAAATGTCCGCAAGAATAGGATCGAGCGGGCCACCCATAGCTACTTCATCAATTTGTCTATAAACAAAGTGTGAGAACCCCGATAAATTAGATTTTAAAAGGTGAGCAACTATGTATACGCATGCTTATCATTGATTAAAGCACGTTGCCACGTTTGATAATGTTTCTAACTGGCGATTTAGATAATTATGAAAGCCTTGACCTAGTAGGCAATACCTGTCATCATTACTCTCACAGTTCGTAATTGCATCATTGTTGAAACGCCTTATGTTTTCGGGAAGCTGTCGATAATCTCGGTTACTGATGCCCGGTGCAGTAAACTCCAGGATGACAGACGGTGTACCTAGCCAAACTGTTATAAGCGTCATTTTTACAAGTTGACTACGTACTGGAACTATTTGGAAGTGTGCGCTGCACAACAACCGTCGTTACACCTGTTGTGAAATAACTGATGGATAATACGATTACTCTGCTAATTTAGTCTGTTGATCTCTTCGTCACGAACAACTCAAGTCTTCGACTCATAAAGAAAAAGAATCATGTAAATGTTTGATTTCCGTGTCTTTCAGAAACTACAGAACGTCTTTTCAGTATGGGAGATAATCAAGGACTCTCCAGGGTAACACGTGTTTTTGCTATTTTTCATGATATCTCTTGTGAAACATTACCATTTGATGCGATGTGGCCATCCAGGAAAGTGAAACGATTGCGTTTCATGTTTATCACCTGCAGTAAAGAAGGTAGAAGAGAGAAATTAGTCTGGAATTTGAATTCGAGCTTTGAATGTGAGAAATACAGTTCATACACGCTAGTCATGTCGTTGGATTCATTTATCATAGTTTGGCTCCTTTTCGGATATCGGGTTAGTGACATATCTTCATGCTCACACCGTCTAGAAGTAAACGCTTGTCAAGTTCATTGGTAGATCTCAGCTGTGGCGAATTTGAGTAGGAGAGAAAGGTTGAATACTCTTGGCGAACCCCGCTTGATTTTATAAAGCCACCCATGCGTTCTCATTCCCGCTTACAAAATACCCTTACTAAAGAATATATTCCTTATGGTCGTCTACCTGAAGAATTCAGCAGCAGATAGCGTCATGAGCAGCCACACTAAACGCTGCCTGGAAGATTAAAAACAACACAACCGTTGACTGTTAGAGTGTTGAGACCTCGAGACAAACTAATTAGCCGGAGAACCGATTCCCAATTCTGGCGATACGACCATGAGGTTAGATAAGAATGACGTTTTTATTAGGAATCCAATTTAACATTCAGTTTTAAGCGTCAGTGGATCATCATTCTTTTGTTCGCTGTGTTTCATTTCTTAAATGCAGTAAACCCAGTTGAGGCAAAATACGATAATCAGTTTATTCTAAGGATATAAGCTTTGGTTGTTCGATTAGGGTTAGATATGTGTCCATTTTGGTAACATAATCACAACTAATTGACGTGAACCGTTGCGATCAGTGTTTAGTTGAAACCCCACATGCAACACACCGTGAATTTGTTGGATTACACAATGTGATCCGACCACGTCCAGTCGGGCGTCTAATGTCCATATAACTGCACTGGCCGACAAGGTCGTAGTTATGTGATGTGTCTCGCGAAAACGGATGTACACATCACCTGTTGTTTATTCCGGAATGTCTGTTAACTTTATTGCTTATGGCGTTATTGATATCCTGTGTGTGGTTTAAACAAACGCCAGGCTAACAGCGGATTTGTTCATTGTTACGCTCCACACTAGACACTCGGTTCGGTTGTTGAGTTCCTTGGACGCGGCGTTGTATCGCACGTTTTAGGTTAAAGTACCTGTTGATATTTTGTGCTGTACGCATTGGACAGATTCTTCCTCACTCTGGAAATTGTAGAGGACGAAGGAACGATCCCAAAAGTAACAACATGGAAGCACCATACGTTCAAGACAGCCACTTAGTCATGAGGGTTTGTGGTTATCACAGGACTGAGAATATTGTAATCGAAACAGGGTGAAGTAAACATATGTTTCGACTAAGATCTTAATATCTGTCGGATTTTGGATTTTTTGTCACGTAGTGAATACTGCACGCATCTGCTGGCAGGTTCTGCATTCGGTCAGGCGTTTCGGTATGAAACATTCGACCACAGTCTCCTGTGGACAACGTTCAGATTGCAAGTCGGTTTGAGGGAAGGCTGTCACCCATTTAGTTTAGTAAGGGCAGTTGCACTCATCGGGCTTCCCGACCGCGAGGTTGTCCGACCGAGTGAATCTGAAATGTTAGTCCACTGTTTTTTTCGAAAGAAACTGGTAGAAAATTCCTTTCAAATGAGAAAACTACGATCAGATATGAGCGGTGTTCAGTTGATATCAGTCAAATCCCCGATCAGTCATCAGTAATCAACACATTGCTCAGCTTGCCTGATAGTTTCTGTGGCTTCAACTTAACCGAACAGCCGCAATCGTGGAGCCATCAACCTGAGTTAATAGGACGAACAGTCTCTTTCCGGGGCGATGTTGTGAATTAAACACCACCCGCGAACACGTGTGACTAGTTGTGACAGTTCAGTCGTATCTAATGTGAGGACCTGATGGTGCATTGGTCAACACGGCTGACATGTGAGAGTGTGGACCGGAATTCCATCATGCAAAGGTATATCAGTAATGATACCTAACAAGAGTGTAACTCAAGTTTAGTGTTTCTTTTCGAAAAAGGGCTGACATAAAAACCTATCTGAATATGAAAGTTGCCACCAATTATGGATGTTTTTCAACTTACGTCAGTTTATTCTGCAACTTTTCATCGGATAAATATTGTTCTTCCATTCCGGATGGTTAGGTAAGCGGAGCACTGTGCACACGAAACTGTGGCCAACTGTTCGATTTCGATTGTCCAGCAATGTCTACTTTTAGTTTAATGAAACTTTGGGTAACATGCTGGCCTCATAGTAATAAGGATACGAGCACAATTTCCTATTCCGACGGAGATATGAATCACTGGTGAGTTTTACTTAATGGACTGTTCTAACTCAACACATCCTTTCAACGTAGGCTAGTCGAAAAGGCCATCTGCCTGCTTGATCTGTCATAAAATGTGGGTGGTGTTCAGTTTATGAAAATTTCGTCATTCATTCGATTCTAGATGAAAATATCTTAGAAACGCGGGTCCCTTAGAACCATGGCCGACAAAATTTCCGCGAAAATGTTGGAGTATGTGGTACACAGCACAACCATAGGTTAACTATTTTCCCCTCGACAGTACAGTGATAAAAAATTCATCTTGAGCTCAGTTATCCACATGCGAAAGATTTTTGATAAGTTCAGCTTCCAAATTTGCCGATTACTGTGACTTCACTGCTGGAGCCAAGTGAAATGTTTTATTTGCTGGATGCCAACTTGATTAGAAAAAACAATGGCTGCTTTAAGCCCTTTGTTAGTCATTACTGAACTTGAACAGGTCCGTACAACAAATTTTATAATTTGATCACCTTTACATATAAACGATACCTAACCAAATGGCCTACATGAATTTTTGTGGGTCTAGAAATGTTGCTGGATATTTGCTTTGGCTCACGTGGGCAATTTCGTGACCAAGCGTTTAGTGCCTGTGTGACGTAAACGAAAGATTTCAGGAGTAGAGTGAAAGCTTTCTTACCACATGCGATTTACTGCTTAACTAACAGACGCCGGCTAGATTGTTCATTCTTCTTTAAATCCAGACAGGTAAAACATTTCATTCACTAATGCATTCGCTGGGTGACGGCGATCACCAATTCAGCTTAAAGTGATATTTCACTCCTCTTCATAGGACCCTGCCTAATCGACCGGAAGTGCCCAGTACTCAGGCAGTTCTGGTCCGATTGTACAACCTTGTCTATTGATTTTCTTCAGGCAAACCTGTTTACTCTTTGAAAACAAGGAGGAAGTGAGATGACCGCATACATTTTGACCAATATTCAGCCGTGGTTACTGTTTTGTTCTGAAATTTTACAAACTTAACCTGTCATAATTTTCGTTTTAACGTAACGAACAATTTTGATTATTTGTGCTAGAAGACAGATTGCATAATGTTTTTAGATGAAGACGAATTTTCAGCGACAGAATTGAGAATGGAAGACAGAATGAAGTTCGGACGGATTGGCATGTTTTGATCGCCAGTGCAACATAGTTAGCCTGTTTTGTTAATAACATTTACAAATGCGAACTGTTCATAGTGAAACGACCTCTGAGCTACGTGCTGACAAGCAACGATTATAGTGGGACGCAGTTGGTGGTCTTGTTAGTGAAATCTCTTACTATGAGGTGTCATCCATTGACGTTTAAAAAGTACTTCAATTGGTTGAATGGGTTGTTCCAATGTTTACATTTCCGCCAACAAATATTGCATACAGTAAATGATATGTAGCCGTTAACTAACAGTCTTCCAATATGTTACAAGTTCGGAATAGTCAAAAACTAGTCACGCGTTACCATGTCTTTATTCTTGTGATTCCCACTGGCACTACACATCGCGATAGTGCATTTATTACAGTGTAAATTTTTCGCAAAGTTCAGATTTAACCATGAATATAATAGGTAGATCAACGGGTAACCAGTGAATTTCTATTTTGACCTATCTATGACATATCTTTTCGTAACGATGACTGAAGTCAATGCACTACATAACATTATATCTACCCTGGTTGTGATGAAAACATGTGCACACATAGCGAAGGCAGCTTTAAATGTGAGCACTTAGTTGAAACTTCCAACGATCAGCCTCACCTAGGTGTTGCAAAAGTGATACGGTTCTGCTTCTGTTGACGTCCTGAAAGCAAGAGAGAAAAAACAATCCTTATCACGCAAACCTGCCAAAGAAAACGTGGCTTGATAAATACACCCACATTCACAGTTTCCCGCTTTGGCTGTACGAGTGGAGTTCGGGGCTCATGTCAAACTGACCGTTGGCATTAATCTCAACTGATGACTGTTTCGCACTAGAAGCGAAACTTCATAATGACATATTGAATGAACAACGGCTGCTCAGATAGGGGTTTCAACCATTAGTGCACGGGTTTTACACTTAAGAATCTTATCAATATAGAAATGGTAGAGAAATGGCTCACTGTACAACTTGCTTTCGAAAAGATCATGAGAGCAAGCTCGCATGAAACTACTCAGCAGATCCTTGAAGAAAGGTTTACCGTAATTCAGTTTATTGCAAACCTTTGAAAGTAACAACTGTTTATCCCAAGTGTTTGTATATCATTTCGACCACTTATGGTAAACTAGCTACCTTGAACATTCAATAAGACACTAATTTAAGGGGAGCGTTCATATGGAAAGCATTCAACGTGGCTCAGTAAAGGTGACTCAACCTACTATTTGCAGATATCGTCGACAGGAATCTACCAGTGATTGACAGTGAAGCTTAACTGTTACACAACTACGCCAATATTAGGTCTTAGTTCAAAACTAAAGGGAAATAAACCGTTTGGTTTGGTTTGTGGAGCTTCTTTGTCTAAAATAAAACGTATAAAGTAAAAATTCTGTAAGTACTCATACCTTTGAGACAGCTGATTCTTTACGTCTTTAAAAGTCCAGCTTTACCACAAACCATCACTTTACAGATAGTTTGTTTAACTAACACAACCTTCACGTTATTAAATCCACTGGCCTCCATATTCCCCGTTGTTTCCAACCAGAGGCCGGCTGGATTACAAAGACCCAGCCCGAGCGCCTACGACGATCTGCCCATCTCAATTTACTGGCAGACGCTTTAATTCCCGTTTGCCCATCGTTTGGCCGTCTCATGTCTTACGTCAGTGAATTAGGAGGTGCTCTAGCAACTCACGGTGTTGTATATTATTGGCTCGAATTCTTAATACATGGTCTAGATACTTAAATCTACACATTTTTATGGCCTACGCAAGTGAACTTGATCGATCCGCTGCACCAACACTCGTCTTCTAACCCCTTGATTGCTTACCCGCCAATGGTATCTGGTGTATTTGCCATTCATAAAGCTAACACTAGAACTGTGAGTACGAAACGTGTACAAATACGCTGAGCCTGTCAATGCCCACTTACTATTGTTCGAGTTCGAGTTCAGTGTAAACGGATTTGTTGTCGTACGTTTGACTCCTCTCCTCGTTATTTATTTCAGTCGAGAGTTTACCCAACTGTTACCCTTCTACGTGTATAATCTCTTCCTGTTACGCTTATATAACGTCTTCAACCGATTTCTGGTCTCATAAATTAATCCTACATCGCATTCTCTCTCATTCTTCTGTAACACCTCAGCTGCATGTACGCTATACTCATTGAGTACATTAACAAGGTTATAAGAAAGAAACTGTTAGAATACACTAAAAACATACCCAAAAGTCAACTAGTAGAATAGTTTACGTATGATTACGAGTAGGCTAAACTCGAGCAACAGCCTTGTACAAGCGTGAATGCAAAAGCGTAAATCAACATAAGAACAGCCGGCCGTAATCAACCAGGTAAATGATTGGTCAGGTAGGCCAGCAGGGATTTGCATGCGGGTGCACGGCGCTGGTAAGGTTGAAATTTAGTTGAGGTTTGAGCGAATGAACCACACATCTACAACGCATGTGGACTTGGACAGAAAACGAGTCTCTGTTCAACCCACTTTTCTTATAAAATTAGCCTACTAATTTGCCTGCAATTTATGATTCTTACGTTGGCCTTTCTTTTCTGTTCCATTTTTAAAAATCACTGCTCTTCCAGGCCTTGACGGTTTGGCTGAACGTTGTGCACAGTATCACAAGGATGGTGCGCAGTTTGCCAAATGGCGTTGCGTCTTGAAAATCGGACCGGAAACCCCATCCTATTTGGCCATGATGGAGAACGCGAATGTTCTGGCTCGATACGCTTCCATCTGTCAACAGGTAGGAACTTTGTCAGTCTGCAACGATGACGTCTGTTAGTCTACTGCTGGTCGTAGGTCCAACCCATTGCTCTTTGATCGGCCATAGGTTGATCAGGTAGAAACGGCCCTGACGAAAAATATGTTGGCATCCTGTTAGAGTGTTGGCATTGGCTCTGTTTACGGACGTCGCGGCTTACTACAGGACATGCAAAACGTCTAACGACAATCCCAGCTTAAACTAGTACGCCGGAGTGAGACAAATTGTGCAATGTATTAAACGTCGTGTGGCCAACGATAGGGCTCTATAGGAAGCCGTTTATATTGGGACGCATCACAGAGCTGAAGCTTTCAGGACTTCATCTTGAGTTGTGAAAGAGCACTTTTGACAAACATACTTGAGCTCTGGCCCATTGGCTCGTGCGTCATTCGTAGCCGCCTAATCAGCGACTGGTAGCGAATGCACTGTTGCAGTCAAGCATCAGTGTGAACCACTGGTGTATTGCTGTTGATGATAATGATGCACTGATGTTATGAACGTAAGATAAGGCCTTTGCGACGGTGTTAAATTTACTTGAGACTTGCCGCGTATTAGTCGTGAATCAATAGATAGCGTACGACCGCTTAACTACCCTTGGGAAATGCCCACCGTGCGAAGCGTTTAGGAGGCAGATAACAGTTACTTGTTAGTACATGTCATGAATGCCTTGCTCGTGCACCGAATGACAAAGATGCGGACACGTAGGTAAGTCTCAAGCAGCTTTCTGTCAAACATGCTGTACCTTGGTTACACGAGTTGCAAGCGTTCGGCAAAAATGCTGAAGGTCGCTAGTGACTTACAACAAACTGCTGTGAAATGGCGTCCATAGGTTTGTTGGTTATCATTGACAGCGGTGTCAGGTTAGGCAGGGAGAACCGAATGATTGATCGCATTGATAAGCTGAACAAGCGCGGTGCGGGCGTCTTCCATAAACTGGAACGTACGTTCACCTTTACGGGGCTACAATATGTGCGCATAGCGGTTAACCACTCACAAAAACAGTGTAGTTGCCCAAAGGAATGCAGCCTGGAGTATCCACGGTTGGATTTGAACTTACCCGTTAGTGCAGCGGTTTAGTTTTCTGAGATACAGTGACCCAGAAAATTGAAGATGGTTTCATCCAGTTTGCACTTGGTTGCGTTTAGTTTGAGACTATTTTGGCCAAGCGTTCCAGTATGGAGCGAATGTGTATAAGGTTCCCCCTGCGCAAAACCAGCCACCAAAATGTTAACGAGGTGGGAGTAGACGAAACGTCAACTGTTTTGACCCCAAGAATGAAGCGTTGAAGCGTTCGTTTTGCCCTACACTAGACGGAAGTTGGAATGTCTAGTAGTGTTGTTCACTGAGATTTTGGATTAACCACCTCCGGCTGCTGGAAGCTGGTGAGATGGGAGTATCAGTTTTACCTTGCTAAAACGGTTTTCACATATAAGCAAGTAGTTAAGTTCTGCATGTGCGAGATTGAGTACTTGTCAATGACGATTCCTTTGTTCAGTTCCTTGTAACCACCGCAATGACACTAATCATGTGATTTTTCGAGACCAAAAGTGACGTTGTTGCCCACAGACTGTCGAAGAGACCTATGGTTCCGAGTTTGGGCATATGCTCGAATCTTGCCCTAGGGAGTCGTAGTTACTAGGAAGCCAACCAGCGGGGTCTTTCTAAGATGAAAAATCCTTTGGTGCGAATGTACTGCGTCCCATCAGAGACCAATGTTGGAGTGTCATTCGTCACACGAACGAACTGTGGGAACTCAACGGAAAGCCGCACACATTGATTAGGAGCTGAGGTTTAAACCCTTCCGGGTGTTGGTGGTGTAACTGTTGTGCGCCTGCTGTGCACGCTCAACCTGATGTCAAAATAAATTAGCCCATTGCGTTCAGGTGTCGACGAGAAGCAATGCCGATTATGGCCAGTCTACCTTAGTGACCATTAACACCCAGAGAAATGTTAGCTGGAGACCCGTATCAAGGGTCAACGATGGATTGCTATAGGAGTGTAGACAGAAAGACGCATACGTGGCTCCAGCTATCAACCGAGAGTGTGGTCTCCGTTTTCGTACTCCGCAGAAGAATTAAGTAATTATGGGGGACAGCGCCGGCGGCGTTGTTCACCGCTGGAAGTCGGCTGTTGAGTTCACATCGTCTTGTTCGTGCGTGCAAGGCTTGGTACACGTTTTGGCTCTTTTAACAATGACGTTCATGGTATCCGCAACAGTCAATTTTGACTGTGGTAAAATTCAGTTGCTCGCACATAAACTGCTCCTTGTCACCCGACAACCCTGCTCTAGCCGAAGAGATCGACTGAATACCAACACGAGTTCGGTCCCGTTCCTGTCTGCTCGGCGAGGTACCCCAGTTTTCGAGATTCTGTCCTACCACCTAAATCACTGGATGTGTCTTAGACATAACGTAAGCAGCACATGTACAGCGCGTCGCGCTGACATAATATCCGTGTTTCACTAGCGACAGCGTAGACAGCACAACTGCGTCATAGATAAGTAACTTCGGAGCTTTTACAGACACGTCTTTCAAGACGCCTGAGATCAGCTCTAGCCTTCCCGATACGAGCTCTTAACCTACGGACAGATCTACCAACAGCTGGTCACTGAACTGAAAGTCTGCACAGTTATCCACAATGCCGCTTTCATTGCAGATTCCAGGTGTAGGCATAGAACCCTCAGTCCAGAAGGGACTGAAAGAAAGGAGGTGGCTTATCTGTGTTGATATCCAGATCAAACTTGACTGCCACGATTGCGTAAGATGTGGCCATTCTTTGCACTTCTCCAATGTTTAGAAATATCGCACTGTTACTTGCCCACAACAACACCCGAACGACGAAACACTGCAGACTAGAAGCGCGGGATCCTTGGATATTCACCAGATAATCATCTCTGGGACATTCAGTTTTAACACTCTCCTCTGAGTTGTGAATGGTGACTATTAGGAATGCAGTCAAATAAAATCTAAATAGGGTTGGGGCTAAGGCACAACCCCACTTCACTCCAGTGACAATGTCAGAAACAGCAGAGGTCGACCTACACGACAATACTTTCGCCTTTACCGTTTAAATAAATTAACGACTTTACATAAACATTTAAACTTGCGATGCATCTTTCATAATTCTCACGAGATCGGACATCTTGGTGGAATTTACGAAGATTATGTATACTGGCTGGTTGCGTTCACTTTGCTTTGAGCTGGTGAGCAACAAACACCATGCCAGTCATACTGTGACTCGTCCGGAGTCCATCCCGTTCCTCAGAAACATCCCCTAAAAATTTTTTGCTGTAAGCGGATTAGATAACATTCTTCCTAGAACTCTTCTATCACAGCCTGGTGGACTAAGTCCTCGTTAACTGCAGTGATGTGCTTGCTCCCATTGCCTTTAAATAAAGGTGAACTGGACGTGCCTCCAAATCCCTGTGAGCCTGTTTCATGCGCCTAAATGGGGTAAACCAAGTGAAATAGGGCTCGGTCCAGGATTGGGCCGTAATTATTTAACAATTCCTCGGGCAGTCCATCTTCGTTAGCAGCCTTTCTGTTTCACAGTTGTTTAGTGGTCTTCTGAACCTCAGCCAGGTTTAGAGTTTCCTTTTTGTGGCAGGTTCTTCACCGTTATCCAGCCAGTGATAGCTGTTCGAATCAGTTGGCTTCCATAATGCTTGCAACATATCCCACAAGGTCTTCTGGTTGTGAGTACACAACGCCAAAGGTAATGTCCATTGGGGCTTTAACAGGTTGATTAGATTGATCAATGATCGCAAAAGTGTTCAGTGAATTGACGACGAACACTACAGAATGTGTTCTTGTCCTCATTGCTTGAGTCCACAATGAAAACAGCATACACATCATCCTTCTTTCATATCGACCTCAGGACAACTGCGTCATTATCACTGGACTATTCCGGGGGTTTCTGATGCTGAATAACAATTGTCTCAGTTGTTGCTGTCGTAATGTGTCTAATTGAATTGCTGCTACGTATTGTCAAGTTAGTGGATACGACAGTCTTTGAGGTGAACACCGTACACATCCACACACACATCTCCACGCCTAGCCTGGAGACGCAAATAAAGACAAACACTTACACACATGACCATCATGCGAGAGTATTCAGAAGATTCAATCACAACTGTCGAAAGCACTAACAGGAAGTATTACTGTAACATCTTGCACACGAATAAAAGAAAACAGGTAAACGATTGTGTTCGTTCTTGAAGGAACATACTCAGTTCAATTTCAAAATAATCATCTTGACAAGCATCACTTTTTCATGATTGACTCACGAACAACGTTTTAGCTAAAAGTGGTTATAGGCAAAGAAGACTGAATACACGAAGAGTTGTAATATTTAAGAGGAGGATCCTAGTTACTGGTTGCGGAATTACCCCAGAGTCTTTAATTAACCAATGGAGACTCAAGCGCCCATCAGTAGGTACAGTAGTTCTACATAGTTCTCTTACATATCTAACCATTTGACTTGGCTAATTGCATGCCACTTAAGACAGGAACATGGTCAATTCCTTGTAGATATTCATAAATTTTTCGGAATCATGACCTTTCAATTGCGACCGTAGATCTCCCTATGTAACGCCGCTGTTTTGAGCTGTTTTTAAAATAAAATTATTGCATTTAACATGCATAGTTGTATACTGTGGTTATTGATGGTTTTTACTGGGATGCAACTCCAGCGTTTACTCTACGACCTCCGTCAACTTACACTTAGGAGCTACCGTAAGCTGGTACCAGNCTGGAAATGAATTCCTATTTGTGATTAACCTTGACAATGACGCAAAGAAGCAAATGTAATGAACCATCGAAATTAAAAGTCGGCAGGAAGCGTGGGCAATCTTGTGAATACCTCTACTCTATAAGATCAATCCAGTAGTTTAGGTGGACGCACGGCCACCAAATGAGTCTTCCACCTTCGTAATGGACTGGCCAGTACTTTCAGAGATTGTGATTAACTTGTCACAACTACTGGTTTTTCTTCCTGTATCGATCACAACCATCACTAATTATTAATGATACACTGATCTTGAGCATTACATGTTTTTACCTAAGATAGAATACTCCACACGACGGTCAATTGGGAATAACTATTTTTTTCTTTCGATTTTTATCCGTTCCATCACCTCGTCTACCCCATCCACGACAGAATGGGCTTGTTCCTATTGTAGAGCCTGAAGTGCTTCCAGATGGAGATCATGATTTGATCACTGCACAGAAAGTAACGGAACAGGTGCTGTCGTTTACGTACAAGGCATTGATGGACCATCATGTATATTTGGAGGGTACACTGCTCAAACCGAACATGGTTACTCCAGGACAGTCATGTCAACAACGTTACACACCACAACAAGTACGTTACTTCGGAGTGTTGTGTGATTGCTTTGGCAAACGGTTGTCGGTGTCACTTCGAGGGAGCAGTCTTGTTTCAGGTTGCCCATATGGATTTACAACTTGAATGAGTTTACTGGTGGTAGTATCCTAACCAGATTAACGATTGCATTAGTGTTGGAATTGTTCGGATTTCATCACAATGTGTGGGCTGGTACACTGCATCTCATCTATCCAAAGATATTTAATTTCATTTTTGTGATGTTTTGATGCGCATATTAGGGACAGTGCGCCCTACTTTGCTATTCATCGGTTCTTGGCTAAAGAACTATGATAGTTACTGGACACCGTTGTGATCCACTTTCTGAAGGTTTATTGAAAATCTGATGTAGTGGACAGTTGGTAAGCGAAATACGCTTTAAGCAACTCACTTCATTGAAGCATTTTCAAATGAATTAATAGGCCGCTCACAGTAGCGGCGCCAGCATCAGTTTAACTAATGAGAAAATGTGCTGTAACAAAAAAAGGAAGATGGCTTCTTTGTGAAAGAAGCCAATATTTACTTGGGGTTCTTCAGAAACTCACAATAATTACTTCAGTAACATCGGCTTTAGGTCATTTGACTCCAAAGCCGTTCATGTGTATAGTTGGGCGATAGAAATGACCTGCTGCGAACATACGAACAGGTGTGGAAAACAGTGTGACGTAATTTGCACCAATACACCGAGAGTGTGAAAAGAAGATGTTTTATTAAGTCCGACCCAGAGGCTGACCAATTTGCAGCCATGAACCACACCCTGGAAAGACACACATACGAATCGCATGATGAGTTTAAATCAGTCTCGTCGGCTACGTACAAATCTTTCTGCACATTTAGAGTTTATAATATGTTATCGTTTTCGCTACCAGAGTTATTCTGGTCACCCATTCGCCTACATTTGATTGTAATAGACTCTATGATTGTACGACATTTGTGGGTCATAACAGTAGTATCTGTGGATAACACAGTGTGATCGAAGTGATTACCCAAAAGTAGTTGGAGATTCAAAGCGAGCATGGACTGCCTATCACGTTCCCCTCTGGAGTGGTGTCCTTTCACCCGGCAGTAAGGCCTCCAGCCAAAAGTGTTCCCAATTATCGCGAACCAGACAGTACTCACCTCTTTTTATGCAAACAGCTGTTTTTAGTCACGAACTCTTAGTAACACAATTGTATATTTTGAAGTGTACTGGTTAATGTTAGAGTGAACTTACTTCAGTCTCGGCACTGCAGTTTGGCTTCTTGTTGAACAGTAGTTCACCACATGTAAGGCGTCCAAATTTAGTCGTGCACTGTTATAGCTGTGATGGACGGGCTTGTTCATAAGGTTGGTAATTGGCTGTGGGTGCACACCATGTTGAGCGAAACACCGGACTGACAGACTACTGTTGTGCGTCGGATACGTAGATCAGTAAACTACTTTCCAGAAATGTCGAGATGTGTACTATCCACAAGGGGACGTTGAATATATCACGTGACTTTTATACTGATTATGTGTTCTGTAACAGAGGAAGCAGATGAAGAAACGTCAATACTAAGATAAGACTTTTGTCAGTCACTGGGATCGGACCTTACAATCTTCAGTGTTAAACAGGACGTCACGTTTGAGGTCATCACACCGCGTTATAAATGACAGCTTTCATACGAGCCACTTTTATCTTCGATGACGTGGACTATTCAACAGGAGCTCGTTTAATTGCTGAGGTGGCTAGTCAGGAAGACAACAGGATTGCTGTAGAATATCTCACGTAATCTGTAGCGCGGTTGTCTGATGTTTATCTTTTCAAAGTTGATTGTGCAAGCTTCAGCGTTTTTAGAACTCAGTGTATTATGCTACAGTAGCGAACAAAAATTGATTCTACTCTTTTGGGTAACTCATCTGACGGTCGTTCGGCCACGACTTATTGCCATCATATGCCGCCGGCTGGCTACAATAAACATGCGCTTTTTGTCGTTTTCAGTATTTCCGTGCTAAGTAATGACTGTGGATCCGTGCGTGTGCATTGTGTGATCTTCATCATTTGGCATCAGTTCACTGGTATCCAAAATCTGACACCATATAAAACGCATAATTTTTTTATATTTTAAATGAGACTCAATTGTGAAAAGTCAGGGCTCCGGCTGGTCATTCAGGCAAGCCAAGTTAGATGTCATTATGCAGCTGGATGCTACAAAAACGTTGCATGACGAATGGAGAACCGAATTGGAAAGCTGTCAGCAAGATTTTAATGGGCAAAATAAGAAAGTGGATTACGTACCATTTTGATGATTTCCCAAACCGTCGTAGTGAGGTAGCTTTTATGCTTTTGTGTAGGGAGAAGAGTGGACGAAGAAGAATTGCTACGTCTACTTTATGTAATTGTGACAAAACTTTTCATAACAGCTGCAACGCTGCATTCACTTAATGCTTCCTTAGGGCTGATCCGAACACAGATTCGTAGAAGTCATGGGATAAGAATTCATGTCAGGCGCTCGTATCGTGATCCAATGCTCACAGCCATCGGTCGCGGCACCGTCAATTGTGGTCGGTGTGACAGACATCTAGGGCATCCTCCGTTCCAAGGGCCGTGCGTATTTGAAGGATACCTAAAGAACAAACCCCCCTTGGCACTCACCACCAAATGTCCACCTCCAAACTTTATCGTGGCTTACCCGATGATGCTACCGGAAACCAGCGATTAAATGCAAGAATTGATGTTCAAACACTCGAAGGCTGTTCATGCCTTCCTCTCTGAGAGAAGAATTCTCGCAGCAGTCACACGGTCTCGTCTTGCATGTCACGTTCAGATAGTTTTATACAGTCGTTTATATAGTCATTAGACTACAGCTACAGAGGCTGTGGAAAAAGAATTTACCTTGAATTCCATGTTTTCTTGTTTTCGTATACTCACTGGTCAATCAGTTATTTCATTCAACTTACGGAAACAAGGTTCAAAATTGATTTCAGGTCATACAAACTGTATAACTAAACGAAACTTTTTGTGGCACACTTCATTTAACTTATAGTAGATATTAGTTATTTCAGACCGCAATTCTAACATGCATTCGTCGCATTACGAACTATCTCGTCGATGTGTAAACATAGCATAAACCATAATGTCACCTATGCAGGCACGGTTAGTGATGTTCTTGCTCGTACTGCCCTGTCACATCTACCGAAGATGCAAATGGCTTTTGGTGAATCGTTCGCGGTTTCATGTGCGTACTCCATGCAACCCTGAAAAAAATACACCAGAAGAGGCGCTGGTGACTGACTCTCCACGATCATTGTATGCTGTTATTTTCAGAAGGCTACCCATAACAATGATCAATTCACTATGGAAGCTGGCACATGTACAAAAGTTCACCCTCATGATCAAAAACACCCAGTTAAACGCACTGTCTGTCATAGTTTATACACAATTGCTCAGTATTCAATTAAACATTTAGTATGGTTTCATACATCTATTCATGGTTTTGCATACGCAAGACGAGTAATGATTCCATCTCTGCCATGTGTGATTCGGGGGAGCACGCATTCAGACTGTTTACTACTCACCGAAGTTATGGACGGTGCGTCACATTAGAATGACTACAGTAGATTATTTTCGCTTCTCGAATATTGCTTGAGGTTCCTATGCTTCGGTAATATGTATTCTATTTATGTATGCTTGTTGACATTAAACTGATAGATTAAACGTTAGCGTCTCGCAAAAGATGTTTTATCAGGGTGTAATGAATCGAACAGGAAAACAGAGTGTTTTATGTAGGCTCATTAATTTCTTGATCAGCCTGTTCAAGTGGTAATCATTTGGTATGGGTTTAGTCCATGTGGTGCAAATTACGTCACACTGTTTTCCACACCTGTTCGTATGTTCGCAGCAGGTCATTTCTATCGCCCAACTATACACATGAACGGCTTTGGAGTCAAATGACCTAAAGCCGATGTTACTGAAGTAATTATTGTGAGTTTCTGAAGAACCCCAAGTAAATGTTGCTTCTTTCACAAAGAAGCCATCTTCCCTTTTTTTGTTACAGCACATTTTCTCATTAGTTAAACTGATGCTGGCGCCGCTACTGTGAGCGGCCTATTAATTCATTTGAAAATGCTTCAATGAAGTGAGTTGCTTAAAGCGTATTTCGCTTACCAACTGTCCACTACATCAGATTTTCAATAAACCTTCAGAAAGTGGATCACAACGCTGACAAGTAACTACCATAGTCTTTTAGCCAAGAACCGATGAATAGCAAAGTAGGGCGCACTGTCCCTAATATGCGCATCAAAACATCACAAAAATGAAATTAAATATCTTTGGATAGATGAGATGCAGTGTACAGCCCACACATTGTGATGAAATCCGCACAAGTTCCAACACTAATGCAATCGTTAATCTGGTTAGGATAATACCACCAGTAAACTCATTCAAGTTGTAAACCATATGGACAACCTGAAACAAGACTGCTCCCTCGAAGTGACACCGACAACCGTTTGCCAAAGCAATCACACAACACTCCGAAGTAACGTACTTGTTGTGGTGTGTAACGTTGTTGACATGACTGTCCTGGAGTAACCATGTTCGGTTTGAGCAGTGTACCCTCCAAATATACATGATGGTCCATCAATGCCTTGTACGTAAACGACAGCACCTGTTCCGTTACTTTCTGTGCAGTGATCAAATCATGATCTCCATCTGGAAGCACTTCAGGCTCTACAATAGGAACAAGCCCATTCTGTCGTGGATGGGGTAGACGAGGTGATGGAACGGATAAAAATCGAAAGAAAAAAATAGTTATTCCCAATTGACCGTCGTGTGGAGTATTCTATCTTAGGTAAAAACATGTAATGCTCAAGATCAGTGTATCATTAATAATTAGTGATGGTTGTGATCGATACAGGAAGAAAAACCAGTAGTTGTGACAAGTTAATCACAATCTCTGAAAGTACTGGCCAGTCCATTACGAAGGTGGAAGACTCATTTGGTGGCCGTGCGTCCACCTAAACTACTGGATTGATCTTATAGAGTAGAGGTATTCACAAGATTGCCCACGCTTCCTGCCGACTTTTAATTTCGATAGTTCATTACATTTGCTTCTTTGCGTCATTGTCAAGGTTAATCACAAATAGGAATTCATTTCCAGGGGTGTGGTTCATGGCTGCAAATGTGGTCAGCCTCTGGGTCGGACTTAATACAACAGTCTTCTTTTACACA
>LOND01001221.1:44056-54893 GCA_014220965.1 Paragonimus kellicotti | reverse complement strand
ACTTTGAAGAACACAGAGGCCGATGCTCAAGTTGCCAACTTCGCGGATGACCGTCTGCTCAACATTCGATGTTTTGACGTTCCTATTCAGCTACGTATTCGACTGTCTGAACCATGGTGTCTACAGACGATAGTGCACTATTTGCAGATAAGAGAATGGGTGCTTGCCATGACTTCCGTGAAGCGGAACATCCAAACTTGGACTGGAGAACGAGACAGGTGAGCTGTTCACATTCTTTCAGACATCTTCGGGCGCGTGTGCTCTGCTTACACCTGAAATCTGCATCGGTGCAGACACTGTTGAATTAGCCACGCAGTTTTGTGCGACTTGGGTAGCAGTCTGTCAATAGACTTGTACATAGACCACCAGTCTCAATCTCGTGAGGTAAAGGCCAGTGCTGCCTTCGGACATCCAGAAACATGTGTCTGGAGGAGCCTCAGCTTGAAGATGGAAATAAATTTGCTTGCCTACCACGCAATGGCCCACGCTGTACACGCTGTTGTACGGCAGTGGAACGTGGACGTTGGATTGGCGATATATGCGACATCTAAGTCGCTTCCGTCTGCAATGTTCAAATGTTCATCATCGCGGATTTCCGGTGGTCGAATACACTTTAGAACAGTGAATTACTTCGTCGAACAGACGCGAACGGGTATTGTAGTCATGCTGATGCTCAAACAACATCTTTGTTTGGGACACGTCTGTGAGAGAACTGAATCAGGGATTCCGAATCAGTAGTCGTATGGACCGTTAAACCCGGATTGTCAAAATCCTAGTATTAAAGAGGCTACGATTCCCAGAGTTTATCCACGTAACAATCTTTCGTGTCGTGTAAGTGTATGAAACATGAAACAGAGGACGCTATCTTGAATCGGATCGTCTGGAAGAAAACACGATCCGGACTGATGTTCGAATGTTTATTGAGCGACATTTGCGTGGTTGTGAGTTCAACTGCGTGGGGTGATTGAATTTCTGAAATTGAACACGCATATTCTCGTTGCCTTTAAGCTATGCCACATGATGGTCGACGTTTTAAAATATATCATAAGATCTATTATTTTGTTTAAGTTGTTCAACGCAAGATAAGAGCGAATGATCAGAGGTACCCAATGAAGTTCTGCTTCTCTATGGAGGCTTGTGTGGACAAACAGCAACATGAAATAAACATAGCATAAACGTCTGTTTCGCGGTTTCTTGTTTGCTGGCTGTAAGTCAATTATTGTCTTCTGTACGTAGAGTTTCCAATCAGGTGCCGATTGACGTTTTCTCCTTTACATTCAGGTTTGCCATTGGCGTTAACTTCAGATGAGTTAAACCGGAGTGTATCATATTTTGTGGTCTTGGCTGTTATCAGTGCTGGGCTAAACCCGAGAAACGATGCCGCCAGCCAATGTGCTTTTGACGCTGCTTACTGATTTTATTGTTTCGATCAACAGTTTGGTCCAACTTTGTTGTATAATATCGTATACCTAAGTCTTTATCTGATAAGATGCAGCTGAATATACTCAAAAAGACATTTTGCACAATTCTGTTCCTGCTTCTTCGATCAAATTTACTTTGATAAAAGTTTTTCACATTTTATAAACATGAACACTGTCTACAATTGTTAAATTAATCATTACACTTCCAAAATCATTTTTTGTTTCCAGTAGTCTGGAACAAGACGAACTTACGTGTTCGCTGAATCATCATTTAGCGAATACAGTTACAATCTGAGACTGACCCACTGTTCTGGAGATAGTATGGGTTCCCGCGACCGAGATCAACTGTCTGTGGATGTGGATGGCTGTAGGTTGTGGACCACAAGATACCAAATATGTTGTGAGGTCTGAACCCACTGATGTTGTGAACCCAACATTAAGTTACGTCATCTTCTAGCAAACGATAAGGCCGTTGCTGAAATTCGCTGTTTGTCTTCCTTGGGCTGGTTGTCTAAAGTCTTGTAGGCCAACCGAAGTGCTCTAGACATGTCTACCCAGTGATTACTCCCGACAAGACTTGATACAATTTCACCAATGTTTGACTTCTGATTTCCGGTGCTGATTCATATAGAATGATGCTCTGTACTCCGGTTCGAAAGGCGTCTTGCAATTCGATCGATATGTTCCGCTTTCTAATAACAGCAAGTGAGAGAATGTACAAGCAACGATTTACCGTGCACAGGCAAGTTGGCTTTACTTCTCAGCATAGGTCTGACGATGAACCTAGTTATTAATGACCCAGCTAAAAACGTTTGTCTCAATGACGGGTATAAACACTAATCCACCTGTTCACCAAGTCTTTTGGGCTGAAGCGAATTAGACACTACTTTTCTTTCGACAGTAAGAATGATGTGCTTAGGTGGTATGGTGACCATAATGTGCGTATTAAGGCTGTCTGCGTAGCGTGTTGACGAGAAAATGTAGTCCGTCCTTGAGTCTGTCCCAGGAACAGATTTTCCTGACGTGTGAATTTCGGGGTGCAGTCTGCTTTCCGTATTTATTGTAGAGGAACAATGCAACAGAAACTGTAATGCTGTCCCGTCCAGGTCTTTTGAAGAAAATGTTTTAGAGAACCATTGGATGCCGGGGCATTTTCCCTTCACAGAGCTGGAAGGAAGTGTTCCCCGCTACTCCATTCGTGAAATGAAGAGATGGATTTGCATTTTTGAACATCCCGAGAACATCGGTTATATTTACCTTGATTTGGAAACTGACAACTACATCATTCTCGTCACCAAAGTAGAGGTAGATCGTTCGAATATCCGGAAATTGCTCTTCAGTTTTAAGCTTCCACAAGAAGATATCAGCGAGAACTGACGAACTCATTGCCACGAGTCTGTAGATATAACTGCACACCGAATTTAAACTGTAGCTTAGGCATGTAACCCAAAAGGAGTTCTTTGAGTGTGAGCTGCGATTCCGATTTTTGTCAGAATGACCATTGCACCTACATAACAAGTTGACTGTGTTAATCACTGGGAGGTTCGTAACTAATGCAGAAATGCCAAACAAGCACATGTAATGTTTTGTCGTTTCTATTTCTCGCTAAGTGTAAACAAAATCAAAGGTATCTCTTAGGCAATGTAGAAAAACGTCCGGCGAATCGGTCCCTACTAATCAAATAACCATTGTACGGCTGTGTGACAGGACGAACTGCATATGTTCAGGATAGATCAAAATGATGCGGTTTGTTTACCGACCTTTGGTAGATCACATGATCTCGGAACTAAAGAACCGCCTGGCTTCAGTACGTCAGAATCAGATTGTATGATCATTCAATCTTCCAGGAATCCCTTCAAACTACCGGCAATCAGGGGTTCAGTCAACAAACTCTTCGCCTTTTCCTTTGCCTCTTTTCTAAGTTTGGTTTCGTTTGAAAAGAAAACCCGATTTATCTTATCACGTTGATCAGTTATCTCCGTGCTTTTATCCGGGATTTTTTTAAACTCAAGATATTATCCTGTGTACGCGGTGATTTCGATGCAGTATCAGTGGTCATGTGGACTACTTCTGATCTACGATACCCATAATACGCGTTCACCGGATCAGACTTAAGGCTTTCCAAATCCTAAGCCGAATTTGGTGTAAGTTGCCTTAGTTAACTTAGTAAATTCTTAGTTCGAACCTCAGCCTCTGAATGATTACTAGAACAGCGTTGACAACAATGCCTGTGTCTCAAAGACAGTATTTTAAGCCACGGATTTTGGAAATGTATTACATGTATTTGGATAAATTACCGGAGAACTTCCCTCGAACCACATACCAGCTAGAGGCATTTCTTTATCTCTCTTCCTGCGTCTGATTCGAATGGTCCGAAATCAACTCTCACTCACACCCACAAAGGGAGATAACCTAGGTCACAAGACGAAGCCCATCCCGTCTCCAGAGCATTGAATAATTAGTGTGACTGATTTTGGTTAACTGAATAGTACGGACCCTTTTTTTTACTTATCTACATCACTGTATTGACCCAATGATGAACTAGTGAAAACATATATATGTTGTGTCCTGTTTTCTTTAATTAGACGTGGAAGTTGTGCTACGACTTTTTATACTGATTCAATATGCAATTGCATTTGCTCTCAAACTCCGAATTTGCCAGTCATAACTGTTATTTGAATGGATTGATCCAACCTGTGAGTTATTGATTGGACCGGTAGTTTGTCATAACAAACATGAAACATCCAGAATTTTGACCGCTATACAAAGGGAACCGTCACACATCCAGGTAGTTCTGCAGTGTGCTGAACCGATCCCTGTCTTTCAGGTTCTCTTCTCTGCAGAATGAATCATACTAATTGCGTAAGTCCTATAAACTTTCGACAACCTCATGTCAGCGGTTCTGACCGTAAAGAACATGATGATATTCAATCCCGGTACACGCGAAGTCATCTGCTGACTATTAGATGGCTGTTGTTGACTGTGCTTGCACATTCGGCTGGGGCCGTTTGCAATCGGATGCCGTTCCATGGATATGATACAAAATATCCTGCATTTCCAAACAATGATGCACAATATCGGCAAATTCGAAATGACTGGTCGAATGAACACAATGCGAGTTTTGTCACCTGGCTTTTGAACAATGAAGCAAAGGTATTGTTCTTTAAAATACACAACATCATAACTGGCGAAGTTCAGTTCGAATGCGAAGTTGGTCAGGATGAACTAGGTGAGTGTTGCGTTCAAAATTCCGATATTGCTGAAATGTCCTCGATTGCTAAATGCGAACAAGCTGTTTACAATCAGCCTTTCAATAATATGGAATACCAATTAGTCTATCGATCGCGCCAAAAGAGTGTCATCCGTTGGGATTCACTGATTGTGAACATTTTTGTCCAGACAACTCAAGGATCCAGACGGTTCTTCTTTAGCTGGCCAGGAAAACTGGATCTGCTCGTTTGCTCGGAAATCGGCGGAACTGGGCATGGTAGTTCTGACAAGCGGCTAGTTCATCTGTTGTCTACGATTGAAACAAACACGATTAGTTATGACATGTTTTCCCACAACCACTTGTATGTTGACCCTGACACAGTGATCACCTTTCACGTTCGATCGTTTGCCAGACCGGGAGAACAGACTGCTGCCTATCTGTTCAGATACGACGAGCATACACAAGTACTTGACCGCGTCTTGGTTGAACAACCGATGAAACCAGTACAAGTGGATGCCGACGCACGCATGTTTACTGAACGCATTCAACTAATGGACAAATATGAGTCCCACATTCGCCAGTATATGTTCCGATTCCGGGTCAATGTGACGGATCGGGCACTTGTGCTATTGACTTGTGAACAACGCGAACAGGATCTTCGTGTCATTGATGATCTGATGTACCAATGGATTGTACACGGGAATCGGTCGTTCGAATTTCAATGGACGCATGCACACTCACCAGGTATTCGGCTTGTACGACTGAGTACTGCGCATTATTCGGTCGTGACAGAAAACGAGACGATTCTGATTCGAATTATAGCTGATCCTCAAATCAACGTAATTTGCTTCAGATACGACATTGCTGAGAGTGACTACATTCCGGCAAATCGTTTGAAAGGAGTGCTTGTAAAAAACGACCCATTCACTTCCCACTTTTTGTATGTGAAGATACAGGGGATATCGCATTCAGACAGTGGGCTATACAAATGCAATGATGCGAACTCAAATGAGATTGTGTTACGCAAGCACTGGATTATTGTGCTTCCTACGAAAGATCGGATTAGTGTGCAAGTTTCCCGATCGATGGAAGACGTTGAAATCAAATACGAGGAGAACAAACCAGACGGTCCCATACTAGTTACGGGCAAACCGTTTTTCGTTATTTGTGCTATCAATCTTTCGGGTTACTATGATAATTACGATGGCATGTTTTTGAGACATGAATATGGTGATCCTAGCCATCAAGAAATAGTACGTCCGAAACGAAACTCAAGTAGGTTTATCGGTTCGGGACGTTTAATCTTTTATTTCTATAATGTTGCGACCTATTTCACGGATGACCATTTGGATGAACAGCGTTTGGTCTGTAGTTTCCAATATACCCCCAAAATAGGGATGATGCGAACGGACTTTATTTCGAACCTAAAAGCCAGAACAATTCAGAAGGAACGTCGATTTTTCTTTGTTGCCGATAAACGCCCGTATATAATCGGTAGTAGTATTCTTACAAACTTGGATAATGTGAATCAGTTTCTTCGGAGATTGGAAGCTAAATCAAAGCATCAGTTAGACTTCTTGGCTGTCAATTCAATGAAGTCATTTAAAGGTGAACTGACGGGTGAGTTTGTGGCAGTTCATTATGCATTTTCTGGTTGGGCAAGCGTTTGGAGTTTCAGCTCATGTATTCCTACATTCTGCTGGTTGAATGGAACACAGCTATCTGCAACTCATCCTATTAGTCTGGTGAGCAACATCAATTCGACAATACCATTCCATAACCGAGTCTGGCGATATGAATTTAAATGCTCAATAAGCACATCCACCGACCTTGTGGTTTTGCACGTTTTTAACAGACTATCAGGTAACGCGACAAGAGCGAAGATAATGCAATCGCATCAGAATCAGTTTTGTTCACCGTATGATGAAAATCGACAAGAAATGGAACGTTCAGTCAGTAAACGATCGGTCAACGACCTCCCAACTTATGCGAGTGCTCATCGCGTAGTGTCATTTAACAAGAGATCCGTTAATATTGAAGATTTTGTTATCCCACCAAGTATATTCAACCAACACATTCGATCAACAGGCAACGAATTGTTGCAAAATTTTATACATACCGGAGAGTCTAGTCTTCGAGCTATTGATTTTCATTTATCCGGTTCTCAAACACGTTGGTTAGAGAAGAACGTGGAGGTTTCAGTGGTACAGAATTTGGGAAAACCCAGAGGACTCACCGCCTTATGGACCATTTCCGTGATTGGGGTTGATGCCGAATGTGATTTAGAAAGATGTTACATGCTTCAAAATGCACCGCTGACTGAAGAAGTCGTTCCCCAAGATGTGCAACAAACTAAACGGTATGCATTGTTAAATGGTGCAGGTTATGTGAATAGCACGTTCGCGTGCACTCTTAGACCGGAACATGTCGCGTTGTTTCTTATCACATACGTGAAGGTATCTGATATTCAACAAGAAATTTTGAACCCCGTCTGTAACACAGTCACATTCTGGATGAAGCACCCGAAGGACAAAACAAGTCGGTCTTTGCTCACATTGACTTCAACACATGTTACCTATCGTATTCAACGTATGCGAATCGGATGGTTTGGTTCTGTGTACGAAGGTGACCAGTGGCAGATGCTCGTCTCGCACCAAAGGATCAATTACTTTTTGACAAATACGAACGCTATAATGTACTTCGAATGTTTTCTTCGCAGACCCAATAATGAGCTTGTAACAGTGTATGCAGAGTCCGGGAAACAACTGGTAACTCTACAAAGTGACCATGCAGCCACACAACAAGATACCGGATTCTATAGCTGCCACATTCGACTTTGTAAATCTTTATGTGATTTGCTGTTTCGCACAGTAGCGCGTCATCTAGTAGTTCTACCTGGAAACCAATCCTTGTCTATTTATTTCACTCGTGATCACGTGTCTTCCGATCCTTCAACTCAGCCCACTGATAACTTGACGTTCTACAGAGGGCAATCAGGTTATATTTACTGTCAGCATACTCCAGTTCCCGACATGCCAGATTTGACTACCGTCGAACTGATTCTCTCAGCTTCCTCTACAGTGGCCTCAGCTGTCCCGAAACCATTGCCTGCAATCCAATTACTTTCTAAAAGTTCACCTACCTTATCTGTCTACGACATCAAACAAAACCATTTGGGTCGCGAATATAATTATTTGGTGGCCGAATGTGTTTTGCACATCAGTACTAGCAACCTGAATGAAGTAGATCTCCGACGAGGAACCTACATTCAGCCAATCCGAAAACGATTAACGGTTCAGCTAGAACATAGTCCTCTGGTTCATATTTTCCAAAGTGCAAACCTTGAAAATGTGTCAGATTTGCAAGCCGCCATCATGCAGTCCACGTCGGATCCTTTGACGAGGACTGATTTCGAGTTGTGTATCTCGGTCCACTTAGTGCCAGACAGAGAACACCTATTCTCACTGGTTGCTGGTCTGGGATCTGCGCATGGTCGTATATCGGCTCAGTTGTATTCCACTGACGAACAGACACACCAGTCTTATCAAGTCGCTTGTGAGCTGGTCAGTAAGCAGAAGATTAACAGAGAGAACCTTCCAATAGAGGTGGTAGAGTATTATCAGGAAACGGATATAGACAGAGCGAACGTTGTGAAAATTTCGTTCCGATGTGACGTTTCCTATCAACACTGGGCACTTGCTGTTATTGTACACACCGATCCAGAGACGGAAAAGGAGGTGAAAGCTATCATATTCGAGCAATTCAGCAGCTGGTTCGATGATGATTCATCTGAAGGTTCCCTAAAAAACTTGAAACGGCAACAGACTACCTTTATTGTGGTAAAATTGATTCCGAAGGATGAGGTGGCGTTTTCAAGAGAACCTGAGGAATACTTGGCCCCCATTGTGTATGACGAAGACGCTGGTTTTCATCCATCCTTGCGTTATGAAATTGAAGACAACTGTGGTTGAGGCGTTATTGATTATTTTCGCGTTTGGGTTTGTTCACAAATGTAATCGTTAGTAACATAGATTTATTTACTAACAAGCTTTTTGTCAGTTTCTACGAAATTGCAGGACTTGCGCTGTGATAGGCGGAGATATTATACTGTATAAGGTCAGTGGAAACGATAGTTCGCTTCCGATTTCGAGTTTAGCAAATCCGATGTGGTTAAGTTCCCCCAAAAGTCTGTTTCGGTCAAATGAGCAGTACAGTGGTAGAGTCAGACGTTGCTTAGGTACAACTGTTTCAACAGCTTTATCAAACAACTTCCAGTAGTGAGTACTGAGACACAGATCACCTAAGAAGGTTAATTGTTTGCTTGTGCTTGGTGCACTGCTGTGTGCAAGTACAATAAGAGACAAACCTATTATTCGATCGTGCGTCATGACAACTTGGAAGTTACAAGATTCAACGTATACAGAAAGAGCTAACCATCATTTAACTCACGAGTTAACCCAATGGCAAACCTGAATGTAAGGAGAACGTCAATCGGCACCTGATGGAAACTCTACGTCACCAGAGACAAATAATGACTTACACCGCCAGAACCGCGAAACAGACGTTTATGCTATGTTTATTTCATGTTGCTGTTTGTCCACACAAGCCTCCATAGAGAAGCAGAACTTCATTGGGTACCTCTGATCATTCGCTCCTTATCTTGCGTTGAACAACTTAAACAAAATAATAGATCTTATGATATTTTTAAAACGTCGACCATCATGTGGCATAGCTTAAAGGCAACGAGAATATGCGTGTTCAATTTCAGAAATTCAATCACCCCACGCAGTTGAACTCACAACCACGCAAATGTCGCTCAATAAACATTCGAACATCAGTCCGGATCGTGTTTTCTTCCAGACGATCCGATTCAAGATAGCGTCCTCTCGTGTTCCAGGTTCAACATTACGACACGAAAGATTTACGTGGATAACACTCGGGAATCGTAGCTTCTAATCACTAGGATTTTGACTATCCGTGTTTAACGGTCCATACGACTACTGATTCGGAATCCCTGATTCAGTTCTCTCACAGACGTGTCCCAAACAATGATGTTGTTTGAGCATCAGCATGACTACAATACCCGTTCGCGTCTGTTCGACGAAGTAATTCACTGTTCTAAAATGTATTCGACCACCGGAAATCCGCGATGAGACTTGAACATTGCAGACGGAAGCGACTTAGATGTCGCATATATCGCCAATCCAACGTCCACGTTCCACTGCCGTACAACAGCGTGTACAGCGTGGGCCATTGCGTGGTAGGCAAGCAAATTTATTTCCATCTTCAAGCTGAGGCTCCTCCAGACACATGTTTCTGGATGTCCGAAGGCAGCACTGGCCTTTACCTCACGAGATTGAGACTGGTGGTCTATGTACAAGTCTATTGACAGACTGCTACCCAAGTCGCACAAAACTGCGTGGCTATTCACAGTGTCTGCACCGATGCAGATTTCAGGTGTAAGCAGAGCACACGCGCCCGAAGATGTCTGAAAGAATGTGAACAGCTCACCTGTCTCGTTCTCCAGTCCAAGTTTGGATGTTCGCTTCACGGAAGTCATGGCAAGCACCCATTCATTATCTGCAAATAGTGCACTATCGTCTGTAGACACCATGGTTCAGACAGTCGAATACGTAGCTGAATAGGAACGTCAAAACATCGAATGTTGAGCAGACGGTCATCCGCGAAGTTGGCAACTTGAGCATCGTCCTCCGTGTTCTTCAAAGTAAATACAAGCATTGCGGTGAAGTATAAACTCGGTAGTGCTGTGGCTAAGAAGCAACCCTCTCTCATGCCAGTGACCATTTCAAAACGATCATAACTCCACCTTCACGACCGCACTTTCATCTTCTTGCCCACATGCTACATGTTAGTTAAGGTGACGCACATACTTGGACGTGCAGACTTGCCAAGCACCGTCCACTTGGCCTGACAGCTCGCAGACTGTTACCTCATCGTGAAATCCGCGAAAAGATCTTAAAGCAGTCGATTGTGTTCACCACACCTTTTCCTGGATCCGTCGAGTTGTTATCTTGCAACTCTCACGTAATCCACATTATTCCTCGGAAACACTGGTCTTCAGGATTTCCACATTGAGTCAATTAAGCAGGATTGTGACAAAACCTTCCTCTACACAACCCGACAAACTGACGTCCCGATAAATATCAGCCTTCTGCTAACATCCTATAAGTTGAACTAGAGGTAT
>LOND01001220.1:50307-78242 GCA_014220965.1 Paragonimus kellicotti | reverse complement strand
TGCCTGGTGAAGGCTGACTCTTCTTGTTTATGTTGATAATTTATTGTTCACCAACTTTCTAGCAGTATAGGTAATGTTAGACAGTCTCTCATACACTGCCATTGCAGATCGGGTTTATCTTCTAGACGGGGGATTTCGCGACTCATTCAGTGGGTTCCTGGGTGACGGTGACTAATTGATCCTGGTAACATGTATACTGTCGTCGTTTGGCCGAGTTTGTGAAGTATGTTCTGCTAGTGGAGCGAGGCATTCGCCAGAATATCAATCATCTCTTACTGCTTATTCGTTTATCTGTAAATTGTGGGCTCTTTGCTTCTGAATCCTTAATTTCAGACAGAATTTTTAACTGTTGCATACCATCTTTGCTTTTCCGCCTCCTAGTTGGTGATTGTTCTATCCTGGTTCTACGGCAGTTACGAATCGGTGTTAACCACGGTTCTATTGTTGTCCGTAACAGCGCTGTTGATGGTGTCATTGCCACCTGTTTGTTTAGTTGCGAGGTGTAAGCGCCTTGTTTTGGCTTACTTGAGGTTGGATAAGAACCTTGTTTACCAACCTGTGTTTCCTTCTTTCTTCTCTTCCTTAAATTAAGGCTAATCCGGACTATTACTTAACGGTTGAGTATCACTGATGTATTACTGTCATTGAGCTTGAGGGTGATTACGGTGTGTAGAGTATAAACTGGAGCATCCTAACGATGTTTCAAGGACACACTGGGTCATTTAACTCTCTAAAACATGTCGGTTAGTGGTGTATGATGTATTTAGGATAATGCTTCCGTCATTACGTTTGCCCCTCGGCTAGATGTTACTCCTGCGCTTTAGCACGAAATTCCAACTCGAAATCGTTAGGTTTTACTGTTTTTAAGCCTCCCATGGTTGCTGAACGTTACATATGAAAGCTGATTAATTGCTGACCAGCCGTCAACGGGGTTTACTTAACCGGTATTTTGCTTGTGAGTGGCTCCATGTAGGGCGTATAGTCCTTTTCGATTAGTGGGTAACATCGTTTACTCTCTGCTGATGCCTTGTAAAGTATACCACGTCTTCTATTTTGAGACAGAATATCGGCGTTGGGTGCGTCCGTTTCTAAACGGCAGCGCAATTTTGTGTTAGTTGTAACTATTTGCTTTCCGAGAGAGTCTCGAGTATTGAACACATGTTGCGTGATAAGAAACAAATGATTGGACTTTGTGTTTGAAATTTGAAAGGTTCAGCGGGAGTGGTATACGCCCGTGACCTACAAAACTTCTGTGATCCGGTCTAAGTAAGTTTCCGAGTTGCCGTAGTCTGGATTCGGTTTTGTCGGTAAGTACCATGCGTTTTGTTCTGACGATCTGATTTCTCTACCATTGTTATTTTTCGCTAAGCCTTACTTCACACGTCGCGTCAAACAACTGCCAAATTTCACTCACTAGTATTCGCATTACACAAAATCATTGTCGGTTAATAGGACCACAACTGTTCATTTCTGTAACTTTGTTTTCCACCTTTGTAAACATGGAACACCTTTGATCATTCAGAACTTTATATATTGAACTTGGTGCAACTGTTCACAGATTTCAAAGACAGTGAGTAATTTCTCGTATCCAATACATATCTTATAATGGACGCTGAAGTTACTTTCCGAAATATCTCGCTGAACATCTTGATCTGGCATCGGATACTGTCTAAAGTTAATGTATTAATCAATAATGTTATTTTACTGTACTATTTCGCACATGACGTGGGGGTTCATTGACCGACTAATGGGTTCCTGTTAACTTCTGGTCAAATGAGTCTTTCGTTGCAACTAACTTACACACACGTCTGTGTTCAGTTGTTTCATTATCATTAGTTTAAACCAATAACCACAGTCTTTTGATGAACCCGTTCTTTTCGGAATTGAGTTTGATAGCTTTTTCATTTTTCTGTGCTTTTGGTTATTTGGTAAGTTTGTCTTGGAGAATGTATCCTGTTTCTCCGCCAGAATTTTGTCTCGTTCGCTTTAATTGACTTACTTAAATCCCCATTTGTTTTGTCTCTGTATTATCGCTACAGTGCCTCATTTTTGCTTCCGTTTGGGTTACTCGGCTCGGATCGACTGTGACAAAGGCTCCCACTTACGTACCTGCTGGTTTACTCCAGATATGGGATATGCGGATGTAACTGCAAATTGTGTAGCGCCTGTCTCTTATGTTGCTTTGTACGCAGGTGTCTTTTGACTTGAAAAGGCTGATTGATTGCCGAATGTCGCCAACAATGTACATTTTGAGTGGTATCCGTACACAATCAGGTGCTCGCTTTTAAGAAGACGCGTAAAACGGACGGCAAATTTTCACTGATGGAAATGTCTGTATAGTTTGAGGAAATCCTGACTCAGATGCGCACAAGGTGAAAGCAAAAGGCCCCTTGGTTCAGCCGACAGTGCTGTACTGTGGGACCGTCTCTGAGGGAGTTTGTGTGCTCCCAAAATGTGTCAATGTTTTAACAGCTATCTACTATCGGGCATTAGATCGGGTTAGGGATTATGACAGCTTATTGCTGACCTTCAGCACTTCACGTGGAGTGCGCCGGAATTAACTGGATTCCTTTTTCTCCTCAACTTTTCAGTGGACAGACTACGGATATGACGGCGTGGAAATGGCCCTAGATACTAGACTTAGAGACCTGGATTATGCAAATGATCTGTGTTCTATCTGTTACATAGGGCCCGGAACATCATTAGCTGATCATATTTTTCAGGCCCTCGGTTTAGTAGAACCCTTACATCTTGTTATGCCTGTCTAAGGTTGGCAGGACTCTGTGCTTGCTCTCATCCTTGGTAGAAGCTGAATCTGCATTGATGAAAATCCCGATGGGATCACGGGTTCTTTAGCTAAAGCCCGGACGACGTTCCCCTACCTACACCATTTGCGGCGCTGATATGTCCTCACGAATGTGTAATACGACCTTACGAGTCGTTTCATCGTACAGCTGCGAAACCTAATTAATTTGCTCGCAGGATGTTCACAAACTGTCCGCTTTTCGATCTCCGGTTTTCCCGAAGCATTGGCGGTGTATGGTGGAATCACCGTGACAACGGCGAAGTAGTTTGTGATCGTGTCTTTAGGTCAGGCTGACTGCAACGGCTAAGCATAATGATCTCGTCTTGCACACTCGACGTCGTGCCTTGTTTATAAGCATCGGGTCAGGTTGGAAGCGGGAGATCAGTATTCGGTCTATGGCGGGTGCTGGACGTGAGGCCTTCACCACGAGGATTTTTCCTGGCTGGTGTACATAGAATAGTGAACGCCTTTGATTGTGGACGCTGTCTGATGTGGCGGGAAACAAAGGTGAATGGCGGTTGGGCTGCGAATCTCCACGTACATCGGTGTAATGTCTTCCGCTGTTCCCTCTGTGTCATCCACACGTAGTCTACTTTTTCTTAGTTGTTGTGGTACGCTTGTCATTTTATGTAGGTTTTATCCTGTTAGATGTGTAGAAATATATGCTAAACAAATCAATTGAGGTTTTAGAAAGGCCGAAAATATCGTGTTTTGTGTAAGCGACCGTTAGGCTTACAAATTAATACGGCAGACGCTGTACTGGATTTTATGCACCCGAAGTCTATCGAAGTCAAAACACTGTCTTGGTCAACTCGGGATCATTCTGTAGTAAGTAATATTAAACAGTCGCAACCATGCTTGAAAATAAACCTACCTCCAAGATAATTGATACGATGAAGATTGACCACGGACATGTAGTGTCAGGTGATAGTAAAATAACGCAGTCAAATCAGCGAATCAAGTATGTTACAAATGGTAAGAAAACCTTAGTCAAATGGGGAGAGAAGAAAACAAAATGAACGAAAATGACACTGCGTTATACACAGCAACCGTTTTCACCTATCTCAGCATTCACTTTTGTGAGCTATCACAACGGGCGATCTTATGTTCGTAGTAAAATAAATGGAACTGTCATGTCCTCTCTCTGCCAGTCGTCAGGTGTGACGGTCATCGTGACAGAGAGGGAGATGCGGCAGAAGTAAGCACAAAAATGTGATCCCCGGGGCTATTGATAACTCCTTTTAAGGAACAAGAGGTAACCTCTTTGAGAACAAGGCTGTGGTGGTCGATATGTTTACATTGGTGCCATTGAAGAGTTGGAATGAAATCTTGTAGCAAAAGTTGAGGTGACGAGCTGGACAGCTCTTGCAAACAATGTTCGGGTATGTAATCAAAAGAGAGAAAGGCGGTACAAGGGGTTGTGCTTTTTTCGATTCAATGTCAAATCGATTGCATTCTGTTTTTGTGCACAGAAATTAAGATTCACACGGCGTTCTGGGACCTGGAGTGTGTGCTTTACTTTCGGTTTGAAAGTCATTGGGTCACTTAGTGCCTGGTTTGTTGGAGGTGTTTTGACACAGTCGATCTCTGATTTACGTAGTCATTTGAACAGTTATTCATGCTTGTGTTTACCCCATTGCCCCGTGATTCTGCTGGTATACCTGAAGCCACAGTAGCAAAGTCTGAAGTGAGTTTTGGTTGACAATTAGGGAACACTGAATCTCTTCTCTATATACTCAGAGCGCACGGTTTTTTTCTTCAAAAATAACCATTGTCCGTACTTCCGACCACGGGATCCGGAATATCTGTGATAACAGCTAAATTAATTGCCTGAAAATATTGTGGACTTTTGTGCAGGATGGTTAGTGTGTTGACATGTATCTTCACACAAGTTTAAGCCGTGCACGTGAGTACGAATGTTCGGGCCGCAAAGTCACAAATAAATACAAAATGTATGAAATGAAGTAAACATGCGATAGAATAGTGATTCTTATAGAGGGGCAAATATCCTTCGGATACAGTTTCTTTTTTTAGGTGCGTTTCCAATCAGCGATGTGCAGGTTTACGCATTGCGCACGCGGGCAAACCTCACTGTACGACCTTGTTCCAACAGGTCGATAAGCCCTTTCATAACCCTCAGTCACTCGATCGCCTTGTAATTCTTTTTCTTCCATTCATGAACGGACTGTTTGAACAATGCAACGCACGGCGCATCGAGTGCCCTGTCAGTATACGGAGTTCTTGACTTAATAATTATAGGCGGATTTTCCGTTACTTAACTTGGCTATTGTCAGTTTCCTTATTACATTTCGACGGATTGTTATGTTGTTCTTAAAGCCGACCCACCTGATGCGATCTAATTGACGCATGCGGCGGTGATCGGGAGCTTATTTGCATCTCCCACGGGAATATACCAAGCCTCTGATGCATAAAGTGTGACTTAGTGCAAACATAATCCATTCGTATGATAGTCAGCTAGCCGTGTTCAGGATGCCACAAATGACAAAGATTAGTGAACGCTCAGCGAGCCCCCGTTACCTCCATTGACACAGCTGTTGCATAGGCTGATGAGGTAAAACTACTCCGGTATTTGAGGCGACCAATATGAGGTCATGTGCAACGTAGTCTTACAATATATTGAAGGTACGGAGTACATATGGTCTCAGCCTTATTATTTACCGCGTTTGACTTTGTGAACGAGTTGAGTGGTGTCAGCATCTTCAATTTAGGTTGGCTTACTACTCTGCAAAAGCTCCTTTCCGTTATTCCCCAGACTTCTTTCTAGAATGCTACCTTTCACGCCGTCAAAACGAAAAGGAGAAATCAAATATTCCGTTAGAACGCAAATGGTGGTGGAGATCGCTTGAGGTAACTGTCTTTATGTTCCTAATCTAAAAGTTTACCGTAAGTGTAGTTTCCTTTGTGTCACTTGCGTCGTCGTTGGTTGCTTTGCTATTTGTTATAGACTTGAATGTTTCCAGTGTGTTTTTCGTTGTAACTTTCCTTCCCGTGGCTTGTTGAAAGCCGTCATACGACCAGTGCTCCGAGAGATGTGAAGACGAATGGAATCTCTATATGGCGGCCAGCTAATCGCCTTCTTGTGAAAAGTTTTTTTTACTGTAAGAGATTAATCCCGTGTCTTAAACGGGTTAATAATTCATCTGATGTTTAGTGTGAAATTTGCAACACAGCTCTTCATCTAATAGGGAGTTCAAGGCTGACTAATTTCATCATACATTGTACCTTCAGTGCAGTGGGTTAACATATGTGGGTAAATATTGACAGTTACCTTAAAAGCTAAAAAGGCATACGAAATATATGAGTTGATCATCTCGTCATGCATTATTACTCGGCCAATTAGCGCAAGGCGTTCCTAGCCGCGCGTCGCGGACGGGCCGTTCTTCTCCCTCTCCTCTCTCTCTCTCTCTCGATCATCCTGCCTGATTGTCTAGCAGATATTTCACATTCTAGCTTACTTGAGAATTCCCTTAATTAATGTCCCCAATCCGAACTTCATGTATTGTTGTTTTCACTCTACCGTTTTCTTTAGCGTAACCCAACGATTGTTATACGACTCAGCCAACTGTGGGACCGAAACACCAAGCGGTGACTTTGTACGATGAGCAAGCTTTCTTGAAAGTGCGCACAGAAAATGCTCTTCATCTGCGTGCAGTAGTCTGTTTTCGCCGTTGTTTGTGGTGTTCTTTACTGATTTATGAAGGGAGACCATTTTCGAAGCACCGTCTCGTTGTTTATATTCCATAGCGCACAGTTCGAACGGGTTTGTGCGAAATCATTCTTCTGGAAGCGACAAAGGTGCTACATTCTAAAGTTGTGGGGAAATGTTTCGTCTCTGGATAGCACGTAACGCTGGACAGTCTAATCAGTTAACGCACACGATTTGTGACTGAACAAATCTCCACGTATTTTCGATCTTTACATTGAGTGAACAGTATTTTTATGCCACTGTATTGCTCAAGAATCCCATTAGGTCTGTAATTGCGCTGAAATTCCAGAAATGTCACCAACGAACAACCGAGAAGCCTCATCGTTTGGGGTTGTCACTTCGATAGTAGTGTTGGAATTGTTTACTAAGTAGTTTACCTTTTATTAAATGCGTCTGAACTCAGTCGGTTTTCGATCCTAATTAAGATTCACCCAAGCAATGAGGAATCCCCTTAAAACAATGAAACGACCAAAGACTTTCTATCTTTAGAACCTCCCGGCAGTTCATTCGTGAAACTGTCTTCGAATAGTGTCACTTATGCTTGTTACGCAACAATCGCTCATCGTTCACATTACTGGAACACTGCAATTAAGCTTTGCTTACGAGTATGCCAGTCCTGTGAATCAGGAGAACCAAACTAGTACTGGACAAACAAGCAGAAGATGGTATGTAAAATTTTGGATATCTGCACTGTGTAAAGAAATGTGTTAATATGTTCGTTGCAGACCAAGGTATGTATATCTTTGATGGGTAGTTCGAAAAACATAGACCACAGTGGTTTCTTCTTCCAGCTATGCCAAATGCTACCATCATCATTTCGACAGCGATATAGAGTGCTTTTTTGCTGCTTATTCTGTCGCATGTCATTATTCGAAAACATATCGGTGGCATTTAGTTTTTCCAGCGTGGCTGACCTATAAAGGTTGTCTGCGAGTTGGACAATAAAAGTCGCTAGAATCACCAGTATTTTACAAACGTCATCTGAACCATTGTATACCTGATGCGTACAAAATTGGCGGGGCGGCACCTGGCCTATAAGGCAGATGTTTGGTGCCCACTTCACATTAGTTTCTGTTCACCCTAGCCGAGCAAGTTTCGGGTTTCTGTGGTGCCCATAATCAGGTGCCCTTCGCAGCATTTGGGTTTCGAGTTACTAAGTTACACTATGTTATGCATCCGTTTATGAACTAGTTTCTCTCATCCAACAAGTCATCTCGACCATTTCAAACAGTTTTTAACCGCCAGTTAGTGTGATCACAGGTACCTCTAACTTGACGTGCGAAATCTACCACTGTATCTCAGTGGAGACTGTTGGGCATGCTCGCATTGTCCTTGACTGTGTTGGTGCCTGTGGCCACCACACGGTTTTACCCGACTCGTTTTGGTTGTCTCAGATAATATTTTGGTGCGGGTAAACCCTCACGATTGACGTGGAAAATTTACCTTGACGTAGCCATGGCAGCACTATGCAGCGTGATGTTAGTTGACCAGAGTGATCGCGTATCCCGGGTGTTATAGTATACGCACTGGCGAATGTCCGTGCACACACTCATGCCACTTGTCTGCTAGTTGCGATGACAATGGCCGTTCAAACAGCAGGTTTGTTGACATTTTCGATGCGACCAGACCACGTTTCTGAACCATAGCGCAAAACTGAACGCACGCAAGCATGACATACTCTTTCTTTCAGCGACAACCGGACTTCTTTTCGGCTCCACAAATGACGCAAGTTGGCAAAGGCAACGCTATCCTTGCTGATATGTTATCTACATTATTACAGGCTATCGAGATGATGCTATCCAAGCATACTAATGCGTGTAATAAAAAACCTAAGGTTTGAAATGTTTCAGTCCTATTGCAGCACCTCATATTTTGAAGATACGAAGTGCCTACCATACGAACTAACCAAGTCAGTTATCTTGTTTAACACGGTCTGCATGTTTTTGACAGACGGTCTAAGCAAGACACCATCACCTGCGTACTCCACGTTGCCAGGACGAACCTCTAGTGCACTTTCCAGAGTGTCATCCATGACAAAGTTGGACGGGAATGGGGATATTGGACACCACCCGAAGTGATCTACTCCCCATACAGGCATCCATAAATTGTCCATGCATTGAGAATGAGCATGCGATGATCTTAACAATAACGTTTTTTCGGAACTACCTAAAGAAAGCAATTCCAGAAAACGTTACGAGCCATCGAATCCAAATCAGCCATTTGGTTTAAAAAGATCATGGCCATCGGGTGCCTGTAGAAGTACCGTTGCTCCAAGTCCCATCGCAAGGTTAAAACTTGATCAAGCGCCTTAGATCGCATCAAAATCTTCTATTCTTCACGCTTCTCGCCTTCTTTCGGTCTAATGGGCCGTCACAGTCTAAGGTGATCGCTTAACATGGACGCAATATACTAAACAGACGATGGGCCGGTGCCGTCGGGGTTTTCACACAGACTTCGGACTTGGTTTTCAAGACGAAAATTGTTGTTGATAGGCACCCATCTCGCGGTGCTTCTTGAGTTTCTTAAACCGTCTATAGGAGTTTTGTCACTTCGGATATTAAACTCCCTTCACCATCTTCGAAAGAGTAGGATACATGGGATCCGATCCCGCAGCCTTCGCTACTCTTCAGTATCTTAAGCTTGAGGGCTATACTTGCTTTCGACGGAGGACCGTCTAGAACTCATTAAACTGGCCGCTCGGCTGCCGTCGTCTGTGACCCGGTTGATACCAACCAAAATCTCCCCAAAAATGTTCAGGGCACCTATCAAATTGGCGCGACTAACTACTGACAACCAAATCTTTTTCACTTACGGTTTTACACCGACTCGACGGCTAGCACAACTACGGCTTAGGGGAGATGGCTTTCTGCTATTCCGTGGTAAAAGGGCTTACTCCGTCTCTCGACTGTCCGATCAAACGGTGTTTGCGCACGCTTTTGATCCGTTGCTGGTGATTTCTCTAGCAGACCACGATAATACAACGCAGTCTCATCAGCATTCAAAATGTCTTTTCCATTACAAAAGATTGGGAAAGTCGGACAAAGTTGTCTACTGTGTCCTGAGGAGCACCGTTCCTTTTTTTTACAGATCCGCACAAGATTAGTATAGATAGCCATACTGTGTATGCAGATTAAACCCATATCAGCCTCTAGCAACGCACCTGCCCATTGCTGCTTTAAACTTCGTTATTCTAAGCGTCTTTGACAGAATGCTTTTCCACGAATATCACGTTCAGCGGCTTATATATCAACATACTCTTCCTGCGTTCATTTACACCACTTAAACACATTGTTGTTTTTGTCTGAATCTTCCACTCATTTCCAGTCTAGTCCCTGATTATCTCCTTGTTCAATTATGTTAATTTGAACCGTTTTTCGGGATATATCTGTAGATTTAGCCGCTGAGGTTTGTGTAGCATATGGTGCTGATATCTTCCAAATTTACAGCTTTTCCCAAGTCAAACGTTTTCGCCTGTTACTTACCGGATTGAATCTCAAATCAGTTTGAATGTCGTGCGAATAGCCTTGACATGTATCGTTCCAAACCTCGAGATCGCCCTGTGTTGAATGGCCTGTGTTTAAGCTACATCGATATTTGCAACACTAGCTGTTCCCAGTGCTGTACATTAATCCTTGAAGGAGAGTACCATCAGCGGGATCAGTCAGCGTGCGAGCACCTACAGATTAACTCATCCCAGCCATGGCTGTGCCATACCAGCATGTGGACCACAAATTAAGCGTTACGCTGTAGCCTTGCGCATATGGCAAATGTGGAGAGATTTCATCTTGGCCAGATGTTATTTTGCAGTTCTGCATGTGGAACTAAAAACCATTGAAGATATATGGAATTTATTGAGAAAGTGAAAGTACTTAAGCCTAGAAAGACAAATTTGAATGCAACAGTCAGCAAGTTTAATGTCATCAGCATCGGACTGCTTCTTCGGTTACAAGGATTTCAGCACTTCAGGGCTATATAGTTACTCCAGAACTTTCAGGGAAAGGTTGTCAGTTTCTGCATAGGAATAATTCACATTTTATAAAATATTCGGTTGTAGCTGAAGTAGGTGGAACGCTTTGTGACGCTTTTGTAACCTGGACTCACGAAGAACCTCAACTTTAGTTGGTGAGCAGTGTTTAGAAAACAGAGTACACTTGGAGCTCCAGGTTCTATGGTAAACGACACTAGTAATCAGTTGATCTGCTTTATCAAAAGCTCAATCCAGTGAGCCAGACTCGACATTTTTACCGTTAAATAGCACTCTAAGTTCTGACTGCTAAAGGATTTGTTATTTTCTTGTTGGAATAATCTGGTGACGCTTACTGTCTTTAAATTAGCCTGTTAACGAAAAGCTGTAACACGTTCATCCAATGCTATTTATTTCACTGTGTTTGAACCTTTAAGCGTTTCGTATGTTTGAGCTGTACTTTGCAAAAGGTTGCTGCTTTGCTGATAGAGGTGATCTTTTATTATTTGAACTAGCATTCGGAAACATAGGCCACAGTGACATCGAGCCAGCACCTACTTTCAACATTTATCGAACCACCGCTGTAAGCTGAATTTTTTCTTGTTGGAGGTCTCTGCATACCTGGCAGAGGTATTTTATTTAATCTACGGTGTCTGTTGGATATTCCCTTCTGTTGTGTGACCAGTCGTGCCACTTGCATCCCAACGTGAGGATGAGGTGAGCACCACCATTTATTGGAAACGAGTAGAAAACTAGATCACAAGCACTCTGATTACATATGGCTAACGCTTACCGTACAATGCAGTCAAGACGGAGCGAATTTGACGGGACGACTATATTTGGTAATCTTGACGTCAGGACGAATCACGTTATAGGGCATCAGTACTCAAACAGGGGAAAAACAGTTCAATGAATCGCAGATGCGTCCGGTCGCACAGCCGCAGTCTGATTGGCCAGTTGGAATGAAACGGATCCCCACCCGAAATTAAATCTGCATGAGGCGGTGTGGACCGAACTTATCCGATTTCGATCCAAATGGCTGACGTTCGGTTCTATCCGTCGGTTTGCACAATTTTTGAGGGGATGATACTCCCAAGACTGGATCGATGGATGTTGCGCATTTCATTCTGCCTGCTTCGTTAGGGTATGCATCTGCTAACAGTGTTGATAACACGGTGTGGTTTGTTTTCATGGTGTGCATCGTGAATGGTAAGTAGTTTTATAACCATCCTGGTCATTTATGGTTGCGTAAGTGTTTAATTAATTTGACTAGATTTCTCTATCATAGCTACTTAATTGTTATTCTTCCGCGAAGTTCTTATCCTACACTATTTTTATGTTGTTTTTTTAAAATTTGTACATTCTGGTTTGTACTTGGTTTTTATCCTCGGTGCGTGAATTAGTTTCCTATGTATTTGTTTGTGTGTGAGTTTAATTCTATCTTTGAGCGGAAACTAGGCTTGGGACGGCATTACCATTACCATGATTGTGGGAACGGTTTACACTTCTTCATTTTGGCAACAACACTATAAACCAAAAATCAATATGTGCAACTATGACTTACGTAGTGTAACTGTTGACTAAAACTGTATCTTACGCCTTACACGATTTTGCTTTTATTTCGACCGTGACAGTCTCTTTAAAAAAATAACCAGAACCAGAGTACTACGGTCTGTTTCGCTTATTTTGTTGGTTGAGATTTCGCCTTTTTTGACTTGACATATCTCGTTTTTTACGAGAAAGTAAAGATTGGACAAGGTTAAGTATAATGTCAATCACAGTGGTAAAAAAATCTGTTTACTAACTATAAGGCCCACCACATTTCTGTATCACCGCTTCAAGTTGGAAGTATATATGGTCTCCATTTCACTCCAGAATTTCAACACACCGTTTAATCCAGTTTGCTCTTAAAATATTCTACGCTTTCTGAACATTCTTCTTCCATTGGGTTCAATTGTTGCAATGTGTACAGCTGCGTAACAGTCCCTGTAAATTATCGGTCAGGTCAAGATCGACGCCGGCAAATAGTCAGATAGTTGTAGTTTTTAGTTACACTGTAATCACTGTTTTTTCCTCGGTGCCTAGCCTGAGGTGTTCGGCTTATTTTCATTCTTGTTGGTTTCTTCTGTTAGAGGTTTTCACGAGGTCACCCGATTCCTCTACTGCTAACGCCCATCGCACGCTATCCGAAACCTTTCACCACTCAAAATCTTAGTTTTTAGAATCCATCCCTTTTTTCGTTTCCTAATTGTGGCTTATTCTTTGTGTTTGTGTGGTGGCTTGACGTTGGTGTAAACCACTTACGTATTACCATTTATGATGATGTTAATGTCGACGGGGATGGTAATGAGCTAAAGAACTCGACTCGTATACCTCTTAAGTTTGTTGAAATAACCAAGCGCACACTGTGAGGGCGCAGTTGGTTTGTCTCATGCATGGTGATAAATCTTCAGATACTACACTTACAGCTTGCACCACTTGCCTCAATACATATTTTCTATTGCTGCTGATTTGGAAACGAAGCAATGAAATCGTCTGATGTTGACTTGTCCGTGCAGCACAAACGCACTTATGTGTGACTGTTTTTAGCTACACTTGTCAGATCGATGTCGGCAGTATTATAATTAGCATGTGATGATATCATTACACGTACTTGAATATGTTTCTATGCATTCTTTCATTTTTTGGTTTCGCATTTCAGCGGTTGTAACTTGTGAGCACTGTACCACAGCTCGTTACTCGCAGTTAGTTAAATTTTTGAAATATCAGCCTTTTCTGTAGTTAGTATTCCATGTTACCGACCAAACTCATTCGGTTCTGAAGTACGGCATGCCGGATAAATGTTTTGTTTTTTCTCGTTACTTTCTATTTGTGATGTGTTTTAGCAAGTCAGCTAACGTCTTTGTCTTCTGTCTTTCAGCTACAACGATGTTTGGTTAGAGTTCAAAAAGTTCGGTGAAATAACCAATATTACCATCCCCGTGGATGTTAACACGGCACAGTCGAAAGGTTATGCCTTTGTTGAATATCCTTTTCGTTCGGTGGAAATTATACCTTTTTTTTAAAAAAAAACCTTTGAATCGTTACATTCTAGTTTTAATCACTTGCTTCGGGCTCTGTTGGGCTACCGTTCAGCTGCTGTAGTCGCTGAGACTATTCAGATCTGCTCCTCTGATGTCAACTTTATCGAAATAACTGAGCTGTCAGGGTGCTTGTTCTCAGCCGAAGCTGCCCTTGTATGTTATAGGCTAGTTTCGGGAAGCCAGGCAATATCCGGTCCACATGATCTACTAGCTCTAATAACAACAAACCTCTCGTTGAACTGAATCTCCGGTTATTTTGTGACTTCCCGTTTCTTCCTGTTTCTGATAACCTTAATTCCGTGCACTTTCGCTGATTGCGAGGAGGCCGCAAAAGCTGTTGAAGTTATGAATAAAACTCAGCTATGGGGACGTATTATAAAGGTGGACTTTTCTCGAAGTTTCCCGAAAAGTGAGTCGTTATCTTTTTGACTTATTTACGACCCACATTTGGTGTGAGAAAGTCCATACTGACCCGTTTTGTCATCATCTCTTCTTCCTTGTACGGATTTGTTATCTGGTTTGGCCATATTTTCATCATTTTCTCTACTGTAGATTTCAGTACTTTCTAACATTTGTGTTTGAATAACATCAGAACCGATTTCACTCACGTAATAGATCCGTTTGTTAGACTTGCTTCTTCATTATGTAATTTAATTTGTTAATTTACAACATCACGTGGTGCTTCTTCACGTTTTTTCGTGTTGGCATCCAATCACAGTGTACAGTGTACGGTAAGTGAACCAAACCTCAAAGTGGTTTCCCGTGGATTCCTTAATATGTAAACCTGGTCATGTCAATCTCAATCGTTAGTAGATTTCACGTGTTTGTAAAGGAATCTAGCCGATCAGCTAGACGCGTATCTGGTTTCTTCTATGACATTTCTGATTGTTGCCACCGCACAATTACACTACGCCTTCGTAGCCTAATCCAGTGCAGTATGGAAACGATGTTTGATATGACGAAGCGTCAGAATCGCTTCTGTTGCGAATCTCTGCGTTAATCGGTTTACTTTTTTTCTCTCCCGAAACTTTTCTTTTACCTAGCACACTGCCTTTTTTTCTTATATTGTGGCACGTTTGCCGCTTAAGACATTTCTTGTTGATTTTGTGTGAAGCATATTTCTGCGAAACATAATATGGTTTACGACTGTACGATTGGAAGTCTCTTTTGGTTTGTGGAAGACGTGAACTTCACGAATTGCAAGGTTATTGTCGAACCTGATTTAAGACGATAGGGTATGGCAATTCTTTTAGGTTTCTAGATGAGCTTACTGTTTCTTACGCGTCGTCAGAATAAAAACCTCATGCCTTTGATTAAAAATACAGTCGCTTATTTACTCCCGTGTTCTCTTCTGGTTGCGATATTTTCAGCGTTTTTAAAGCTTTTCGACGCTTTCTAGTATTTCGCCCCTTTTGAAGCAAGTTAAACATATACAGTTGACCGCTAATATATTGTTTCATTCTGCCATCCTTTCACTCATTCTCCATTAATTACTGTTTTCCGCCTAGAGATACAGAAGAACCAAACTGGTTTTTAACAGCGGCTGTTTATTTCTTAACTTCCAACAGATCCACTTTGTTTTTCTCATAAGTTCTTACTGTTCTATGCTCATTAACTGCTTCCTGTGCCTCACGTGTGTGAAACTAAATCTATTTATAAACTTTCAAATGGTCATTCATAGCTTCTCGAGAAATGGCGTTGAGGTCATCATTGAGTTCTTCCACAACTTCGGTTGCCGGATTGCTCGCCGCTCCGTTTCCATCTGTCTCTGTTCCACGTGTTACGTCTCCCCGTTTAATCGTCAGTGGTAACAGTCGGTGCTCCAGTCGATCCGTTTCGTTCAAATATTGGCGAAAACGTAGAGAATGCTCTTCAGAGAGCTCAAGCAGTTCTTCGAGAAGTTCGTGTTCATGTCGTCGACGTTCTCAAAGGTCTCGTAAACATTCGAGTTCTTCTTACCGCTCTCGGTCTCGTAGTAGTGGATCAGTCACTTACAGGAAAGTGATATACAATGGCACAGGTTCTCCGGCTCCTAAGTCGATTTACCGTTCCCGGTTAGTCTGGTTTTGTGTGACTAACCATTGTTTTTAATCACTGACAGTTTGCTGTCGATGATGTTGATGATGATCAACATATTCCCGAAATATCAGCCAGAGTCAACTACATTTGTGACGGGTTAACTAACTCAGATCATTACTGCGTTGTCCATTCCTCTGTCATTGCATTTGTCGGTTGTTTGATCACTGCTTTGATAGGTTATTTCTGAGATGAATGACGTAGTCAGAAGACTTTATCTGCAGACGTCTGCAGCTGTTCTGTGAGTATCCTGTTCGCCGATCAGCTGGTGAGCATGCTACATATGTGAATATATTTACCTACTCTAATGCACCTTGTTATTGTGATTCAGGAGTTCAACTGGGCATCTTGAAGCACAGTTCACTTTGCCGTATCCACCTTTTGTGGTTTTAGCCAGCACGATTGTACAAGTCGGATATGCATTTTTTGGATATCCTTCGGTTAGCAACAGAACTTGTTTTTCAGTTATGGTAGCTGAGTTTTTGTGAGTCTTGGGAATGAGATTGTTATAGTGTCCATTGGCTTATGGGTTGTTTGCCTTCGGATTACAATTTTTATACAAGTGTCCATTTCCACTCTTCCGATATGCATGATGCTGATAAGACGCAAAAAGATCGAAGCGTCTAGTTTGTCACTTTGTTGATGATCTCTGGGGCCGTTTGCGTGCAAAAACATTTATTAGGTGGATATTTCCTCCCTCGCAAACTAATCACGACGGGTTAATCGAGTTCAGCCAGCGCGGAAAAAATTACAGTAGCTGGGGAACATAATCCGTTACTTAATTTATATCTCCTAGAGGTTCTCACGTTTCGGATACTAGAGTTTTATTGTGGTGTAGGTTGCTTAACCCACGTTAGTTGAGCAGAAGTGAACAGCTCACTTGAGTCAACTTAAAAACCAACATTAAGGTGGGGATCTGAAAAATATTTCCCTGCTAAAACGAACAACTCTTGAAATCATAAATCATGTCTAATCTGTTTTCACCTTTTGAACGCGTTTTTTCGCTCAAAAAAGCATTTTCTTGACAGCGGTGCGTTGGATCTGGGATTAATTTGGCTCAAAGCGGTTTTATGCTCGTAGTGTTTACCTGGAGCAAAGTTACTATCTCAATTGATTATCTCAGTATCAGGTAACCTCTGCCGACTTCAAATTACTGATGAGTAGTCGGGGATTTGGTTAATTTCAAGTGCCTAATGTGAGGTCAATGGCGCAGTGGTCAACACGGTTGCCTCATGAAAGCATGGCCGGAGTTCTAGTCCCGGCAGTGGCAAGGATATGCACTACTGACGAGCTCTAATGAGAGCGAAACTCGAGTCTAGTGCTTCTTTTCGAAAGGGGCCGACTGGAAAGTCTATGGGAATGCGACAGCTGCGATCAATTGTGGGTGATGTTCAACTTGAAATTACCAATTTTATCAGGTTGTACATATCAACATTAATTTATTAACATTTCTATAAACTAACTTACGAACTTTTTGGCCGTACAAACAAATCTGGTCGTTAACAGAACTCGACGGTAAGCCATTACACATTCACATTGAAGAGCTGGCTGCTGTATTTATTTATTGCATCAGGTGATGCATTTAAGTAATGACGCCATCCGTTTTTATTGTTTGCAAGAGGAATAGATGTTTATTCACGCTGTACGCTTCCGTTCTTCTGAGTTGCATCTTGTCGAATGCAGTGTTGTTTTGGTGTCGGGTATCAGACGAAGCCAAACTGTCCACGATCACTCATGGAACACTTGCACATCATTTCGGATCATGTATTGCCTGTTACCTCAACTGAAAGTGACGTATCTAGTTAAATCGGAGAACAACTGATCTAGTTACTCTGCTTCATGGGTGTCAGGTAATTTCCAAAACTCTTGTATTTTATCAATACTGCAACGCATTTCCACAGGTAGATTTGATACCTGTGGGCTTACAGCCCTCACTTATCGCCAAAGAAGTCAGTTCATCTATGTGTATTTGGAGTGGTTTTGTACATACTCGCTAACAGAAAATTATTAAAAAACTTTCCTTTCGAAAGTTTATACTCGTTGCCTCTGAAGTTGGTAATTGATTCTTTTTGTTCCGTAGAAGCTGTTGCTTTTGAATTTGCGTCTTAGTGGACGTTCCCGTGATTTAGTGCGCTTTCGTTTCCATCCACTCCTGCAGCTATTTTCCTCGTATCCCTTTTTCTCCTCCCGCCCTTCCCTGTTTCCATATTTCCACCCCAGACCCGGTACGGAGTTGGATATGTCATTCGCGTCCCCTGAAACAATAACCCACACGGATTGGGATCGCTAACTTATTGATATGCTTCTGCGAGTCAGTAGCTTTTATTCGACGAGAGCTGCCGTACTGTGTGGTCGTGGCAGCCAATCTACTGCATTCGTCTGCAGTCTCGCAATGCTCGGATCGCTCCTCCTCCTGTTTTTCTGTTGGTAGTCTGTCTTCTCATTCGCCTAGGCGGAAAACCACACGGAAGCGAGCATATCACAAGCGACGTCATTCCCGATCTGCGTCTTATTCCTCTCGTTAAACTCTGTTCACACCGTTGCCGATGCATTGATTTACACTTCGTACGGATTAACTTCGTAACATGGTCGTTGTAGATACAAAGCCGTCTGTGATTTTTCTCTATTTTTGTTTTTTTACTTACTTGTTGTTCATGATCTGTGATAATACATCAGTGCTTCCTGTACCAATACTTGTGATTGATCGTTGCTCGTACGTTTGATTGTGTTTATATCGGGTTCTGAGGGACATCTTCCTAAGCTCGAGCAGTTTCGTACTGTTGTCAGTTGTCCTCTATATGGCTGAGTGTACCCAAAGCTAATCCAAAGTGCCACTGTGTTTCATCACAAAAAATGTAGGTGGATGCTTGCATATATTTCTGGAAAATGAAAAAAAGGACAACATTGCCTGGCGTATGGAGCAAGAGAATAATGCTACTATCACAACGTATGATTCTGATCATTGGTGATCATCTTGTTGACGCTTGCCACTTCTTGTTATCTCCGATGTGTTCGCATTTGTTGGTGCGTGTTTTCGGGCCGTTAGAGTAATTTCTGACCACGTTATCTTGTGAATTTCTGTGTCGGACAAAAATTGCTGTGATGTGGAAACTGATGCTGGTGACCCTGTCAACCATCTTTTATCCTGTTCACGTAGCGTTCTTTAGATAGTTCACCAGGTTGGTGATCGTATATATTTCGCCAGTATGCACAAATGGTGCATATGGATCCGTCAGCTTCCGGTTAACAAAAGACAGGGCTTGCATCTTTGCTTAAAGTGCCGAAAGTTATTTGACCTATAGCTGCGTTTTCCGTTGTAGACAGCGTATTGAGAGGGATGCCACTGTGGAATTAGTTATTCACAGTTTCTAGCAATCTAGGGCCTAAGAGTAATATCTTTGAGATTTTCACAATCAGCGTTTGTTTTTTCAATTTTTAATTAGACAATCATCCTGGTGCGATTAGCTAAACAAACAAGTAATTCATCCATTCGCGCTTGTTGTCAGTCGACTGGCGTGTTCTTCATTGCAAATTTCAGTGAATGATTTTCACCAATTATTTGCCTTCAAAAACTGTTCGGGAAGACCAATGGGCATTTTGTATTTTTTCCGTTACACCTTAGGGCCTGTTTGATATCCCAATTATTATGCTTGCTCTGATGAATTCGATGTAGCCGTTTGGCAACGATATAAATTTTGTTTATTGAACGTCATTGTTCCTCATTTGGGTTGTAGGGTATGTTTTTGCTCAAGGTTGGATTTTTCGTCAGTGTCTTTACGCGATGTTACTAGTCACACCGTCTAATCTAAAGTAGTTTCATGCTCGCTTGGCGCATTCCGAGGACGGTGTGCATATTCTCGCTGTGCATACACAATTCTAGCCTTTTAGCTCCCGGCTCTTTAGGGTATGTGGTTATTCTGTTTTCTTTCTGTAAATGGTTGAATAGCGTACCACAGTTACTGTGGCCCAATCATGTTTCATCCACTTATTCCCTTCAGTTTCGCTATCTCGTTATTGGGACCACTGGGTTAGGCTTCCAAACAGGGTTTCCAATAAGCCTTTAATTAGCGAAACTCTTTTGATGGCCAGGGTGGTAATTTGCCCCGTAGACAGTTGATTTTTTGTATGCAAAGATATATCTCCTGCCTGAGGCATGCTTTTTAATGAAGTATGCCCGTACGGATACCAGTAGAGAATCATTAGGTGTGCTCGGTCCCCAACATACAAACTAGCGTTAGCGATTGCCAGATGAATGGTATGAGTCCGAATATTCCTCCTACCAATCTTAACCGTTTACCACCTTTACCGTCGTCTCACCTGTTGTTACCTGTTAGTCACGGACTCATTTTTGTTAAAAAAATTAGGTATCGATGACGAGCTGGTAGTCAATATTGAATTAATTGAAGGGTGACAGAGATTACTTTCGTTCATCAGCTTATTAGTAGACTTCTAATCGCCTGGATTACATTTCCGACTGTTTTGCGTTTGCATGATTGCTCTGCTGTCATCGTTTCTAGGAAGGCAGTTGGACGTGGCACACTGTGAAGTGTAAACTTGTGAGGAGGCCTTATAACACTAGTGTTAGTGACACGTTAGAACCTGTATTCAGGCACCCTTTCCTATTGGTGTGCGCATACATTACTGTAGTCAGTTGCCAGCGTCAGTAACTAGCACTACTCTCTAAATGAAGGACTAAGTTTTGATGTGCTGATACTTATTGCTCCGATCTATAGTATGTAATTACCGGGAATGTGAAGTCCGGTTCTAGCTTTTTTCTGATTCCTAATATTGCGATTTTGCACCACAAGCATTTCGTGCTTTTTTTTTTTGGCTTCTGGTGACTCATCGTCATTTTCTACAGACTCTCAACTCATTTTCTACCGGCTAGCAGAAAGTCTTCACCATACTCAATCTTTCTTATTGATCATCTCGTGCACCTCCACATGCACGCGTTTCATCGTATTTATTCAATGTTATTGATGATGTGCATATCAGTTTCATATGTTACGATGTACACCATTACTTCACTCTCAGCCTATGGATAACAACACGTCTTTTGGTATTGGGTGCAAACCAAAAAGCCTATTTTTTTTCTAGCGTTGGCGTGCATATTGACACGTTTGCTGCTGTTTGATTCTACCTAATAATCAATGACAATCGGTTTGAGCAAGTGTAGCGCTTGTTAGTTGTTGGCCTTGAAATAAGGTGGCATATTGTGCAGTTTTCTGCTAAGTACACGACAACAATTTTATGTGCATCTGAGTATCTAATTTCTTTCCGGTTTACTAATGGTTGTCTCACATAGTAGCTTTCTTTAATGCTCACATTAAATGGTTTAGAGTAGTTGTGCATTTTACTCAAACTCTTGCATGTCAGTCATTCATAACATGAAGTCAGCATTGAAAATAAATGGAAGTACCATCGATAATTAACATTATAAGCGTGATGGAGCCATCTGGGTTTGTGGTTGATGAGAATAAAGAGTATGGCCAACAGTAATGAAGGTCATTTAACTGTTGCTCCTCAATTCCTGTTTGAACACTCTGAACGGTACGGTCAACGCATCATTTGTATTGTTCGCTATGTCGGGCTGTGGATAGCTAGGAAATCGAATCTGTTTCCACAAGCAAGAACTGGAGACAGTCCTTCGGAGAGATTTCAGTTTGTCTCATAACCGCACCGTGGTGACGAAGACAACTAGCATGACCTTTAGATGTTTAATCTGATTGTTCGGGCCTCTTCATTTGAATGGTTTCTTCTTGAGTTTCAGCTCGCCGGTACGCCCTCGACTTGAGTTGCATGTTCCGGCTTTGTGTATAAGAGACAGTTTAAGAAGAGTGTAGTTCAGATAGGCAAAACCCGTTTTATCGCACCGTTCGCCTTTCTGCTCGGAAGGATGGTTAAAATTAGGTAGGTTCTCAACATACCATCAGAGTGTCACTGGCAGCTTTATTTTGACCCACAGGGTGTTACATCAACCATCGTATCTTCTGAGACATTTTTACACTCAGTACGAGTCTTTGTCTCCTAGGTCGCTCTGTGAAGATAGGACACCAGATGATTCGTCCGAAATGCAAACGTTCCTTCACTGTCCACGCAATCTGTAATACCCTATCTGAATCGGTAATGACGGCGCCATCAATGGACTGCTTCCATCGGAGACATGGTGCATACATTCTTGATGCTGGTTTGAGACTGCAATTCGTTTGACCATTAGGACGAACTTAAAGTGATGCAGAACCTCCAATGCCAATGCCAGCAGTTTCTGAATCACATGACCTAATAAGACACATGACTGTTGCTGGCCAACGTCGACTTTTCACTTGAATCACTCGTTCACGAGTTCGTTTATTGATATGCCTACGTTTGAATTTCTAGCCAAACACAGATATTAGTTGAAATGCGTTTGATTCATGCTTGGTAGCTATCTTCGAGTTATATTTCTCGTTTTGTCTTTCATCTGACAGTTGTTTGTTCCTCCCCATTTCTTAACCGAAACTCTGTTTAGTTTCTTGTTCGTTCTTCTTTCACTTCATGCTCTGATACTACCATCTGACACAGAATCAGGTGTACATAAGCATCGCGATCTTTTTCTAATCTGTGGACTTCCAGTGATTTCAATAGCGTTGGGCGAACAATGACATTCCTTACGATTGTATACACCTGCTGTGGTCTGTGATACGTAGAAGTCCCAATTCGTTCGTGAGAAGAAGCCAGTTCGTTTTCGGTAAGGCGTCCTCAGTCGAATCGCAACACAACATAAAGTGAGACTGTATGATCGCATCAATGTATAGCGAGGGAAACCGCTGTGTTAAATCTAAACCCAGGTGATGTATGGGCTAGATGCATCGTAACAAGCTAGTATTATATTATAATTTGCCTGCTGATGAGTTATTGTTGAGTTACGTTTAAAAGGTCAATTAGTATGTCCAGCTGATTAAGTCTAGTTAATATTCTCAGTTGTTCCGCTTATTAATCGACCCCTGTGCGCTTTATCTGTTTGTACTTCCCCTGCTCGCGCTTTTCCGCAAGATAGTCATCTTCTGTTTTCATTACCCCATAATTCCTTCACGGTTTCCTATTTTTGCGATATCCACACTGGAGTACTTTACGTGAAAGCTGGGAACCAGCACGTTTTATTAAATATTTATCATTTTTGCGGTTTTCTTGCAGGCGTCGGCGGATGAAACAGGCGATGACATCCATGTGAAGCCAATCACTGTCACTGATTCCTCTGTCCGTAAACGCGTGATGCGCCAAGTTGAATTTTATCTAAGTGCCGGCAATCTTTGTCGTGACCAATTTTTCAGTAGAGAAATGAAGAAACGGTCGGATGGTGGTATTCCCATTGAGTTACTTCTTCAATGCCATCGGCTGCAAGCCATGCAAGTAACTAAAGATATTTTGATTCGTGCTGTGAAGAAATCGAGCTTGATAAAATTATCGGACGATGGTAAATCTCAGCCCTGTTTTCATCTTATCATGTTCGATTTTACTTTCGAAAGATTGGTCAATCTTTGCTTACATATTTAACTAACAATATTTTTGACATCAACATCAATTTTACGTCGCACTCTGCTTATCCAACAGGGTTTGTTGTAATAGAGAGGAGCTTATTCTCACTACAATTCCATTTGCCGTAAGTCAGATCAAATCGGAACTATGTTCTTTACATCTCCATTTCAACTTTCAACGTCGCTACGTTCGGCAGTAATAAGTAACAACTATTTGAAATGGAAATTAACTCGAGATTCTGAATTTGCTGACCTACCAACAAAGCAGTAGTAAAGGTCACATTATTTTACGCTCAGTGGACTCCAGGAAAATGGGTTCATGTCCAACTAAAAGTCGGCCAGGTATATACTTAATACTATGTAAATAGACATATATAGGTAAATATTTATGCAAATTGAACATTATCCACAACTGATCGCAGCTGTCGCATTCTCACAAGTTTTCCAGTAGGCCTACTTCGAAAAGTCTATGGGAATGCGACAGCTGCGATCAGTTTTTAGTGATATTCAATTTATACGAAAACAAATCCCCCACTACCCATATATGTTTACGTCCAAAATGTCGTGGCAAGCGGACCAGGTCCTTGATTACTGAGGGGTTGTACGCTTGTGTGTGAGCCTACGGGGTTCCGTATGTGGACCTCGTTACAGAATTGATAACGACTTCGTTTAAATAAGTCACATTCTTGTGTCCTTATTTCGATCACCCCAAGTGCTCTATCCGAAGACTAACAGTTTTGAGCCACATGTGACCTAGTATGATATACGACGGTTACTGGCCTATTTCGAGTTTTCACTTGACTCAATCGTTTGCGGTTTCGTTAGATTCTTGCCTACATTTTAGTTTTCAGCCAATAACGCGGCAATAATCACTTTATGCTATAAGGTTTCCATGCGATTGTCTGTTATTTATCATCGAGAACAGAGAGGGCATTCGTTGCCCTTACCAAAATAAGTCGTTAGTAAAGTGACAAAAGCGTCTGAGTATTAACGAAAGGAAGGTTGAATAACGCTTGTGTGCTGTTTATCTTGCTCTGTGACGTGGAAATCTGGCCTTTTCATACCACACATACCAACAAACCAGCTGTGCTTGACTGTCGCTGCCTACGCTACTTAGCCCACATCACTTGAGGCGGTCGCGTATACAACGAGGTCGTCATCAGCGTGTATTTCAGAAAGCTCAGGGTACTCGGACAGTTGAGCGAGTCATCAGCTTGCACGTTCTGCGATGGTTCGCTTATGTAGTCCATGTGACCTTAGTCTCGAACATTATTTACCGAAACCACAAACAGTAGGTTAAAGCACAAGATGATCAGACAGCGACCTGGTCGCTGAGTATGAAGACCCTGATCATTCTGTTCAGTAAGCTGAATTGGTGTTGTATCTCCGATTGTGGACACCGGAATAGCTCAACCTGTCCGTTGGCAACGCCATCCAAAGTGACAGCTTGCTGTAATCAATATTGTTTGCATCTACGACCTTTGTGATTTTTACGTTCAACCCTATTTTTTCAAGTTATTGCCTCCGTTTCTCTTTTAGGATGTTTACTGGCACCGCTGCGATGAACGGCTACTAAAACAACAAGATCATTTCGTCAGGCTCATGGCTGTCATGAATGATCGAGTGCTATTCTAAATAACTCATCTACAGGTTACCAAAGGAAATGAACGGTTGACTTTTATCTCGCGGTAGCTCACTTTTCTCTTGAGTTTAGGAAATTGTTGGTATCCAGCTCACATTTTGATTGGTATGTTACACGACCTCAATATCCATCTGTGTAAAACCTGCCTTCCTTTATTTAATGTAATGGTTCAAATTACATCTGTCGTACACCGTTCTTTCCACCGATTTATTTCTGTTTTTAGGTGAAGCGATCGTTCGTACGTGTCCTTTGCCGGAACTGTCTGTTCCACGTGAAAAGCGTACTGTTCTAGTTTGTGGAATTCCTCGTTGGATCAAGGAACCCGAACCGAAGGAAGATTTCGTTTTGCCAAATTCAGATATGCGGACACCATCGGAGTCTGTTGTATACGAACATGAAAACTCACGTTGGGAAATGATGGACTGGCTCCGTGAGATCTTTTCAGAATTCGGGGAGGTCTTATATATCAATTTGCCTCAGTGAGTGTATACTCTTTACCTTCCAAGCAATCGATAATAGTCAAGCGTTAAGGAAACTTTTGGTTCAAATTGCGTTATTTGGAATTGGTTTAATTTACTGGGCTTTACTTCATTCGTACGACTGTGAATCACATATGGGCGAGTTTCGATCAGTCTCATTACCACCACTCACCAAATGGTGGCCAGGTCAGAATTTTGATATAATGTAGACAGCTCAACTGTGGAGTTCAAAAAAACTGCATCTATGCATGATCAGTTCTTTAACAATCTCCGCTTCAAAGAATCTAGTACTCTCAGACTTACCCCATCCTAGCAATCCAGAACATTCAATAACGCTTAAGTTCCGTAGCGAAAGTTTTGTTTCATATCCTGGCCTCGTCGGACATTTAATTCTTCTCCGTCTTCTCTTGCTCGAGAGGCAGATGGTTAATCATAAAACATGTACAGTTTATTTTTCATTTACCCCAATCAATGCAGTTCACTGGAGGCGTAATTAGTTTTCTAAGTGGTATTTGATTCAGCTCAACTTCTTCGTTTCTTCTGCATTACCTAACACGGATGTTCTTTAAAAATAGGAGACATATCCAATAATTCAGTTTTTAATCTACTGAAAGAAACCGGGCGCATATACTTTTCTATCCGATTCTAAGAAACGTTTTCTGTTTTTGTCGCTTTATGAGACCATCGCATACTGGCACTTTTCAGTCGCTTTCTTTTTTCTCTCCCTGAACGATGTCGATCGAACTTTTAGCGGGAACTGGCGTTACTTCTTGGTATACACAATGCACGTTTATGTTGAGGTTTGTTATAGTCACTTAATTCAAGAGGAAACAACTACCGGTTGGACATCATATTCCTCAGTTCAGTTTACAATTAACATTCATTTTCTCCGTTTGCTCACTAGTTACCATTCCTCTGGCATTTTCCGTGGTTTTGCGTTCGTCGAATTCTCCAGTTCGAAAGATGCTAAGGCGGCTTCGAAGGCTATGCGTCCAAAACCAGAGCACGAAATCTGGTTTGTTCCACCGATTTCCCAAGGTGAGTTTTTCCATTTCTGTATGCCACTCAAAATACCACTTCGGTAGTCTTCGTGAGAAACTTCCCTTATTTTGCTGTTGGTTCTAGACTAAGTCTCTGGAACGAGCTCGTGTTTTGCTCACGATCAGTGATGGTGTTATGTATTTTGTGTCATGAATCCTTTTTGCAATCTGTATCCGTTTGCAGTTCCAATTGGTGGACTTGAGACGCCCATACTAGATCTGCTGGTCTATTTCTCAAGAGACGGTAACACTTACTTTGTTACACCGGCGTCAAGGAACGCATTTTCACTCGGATCTGGCCTGCTCTCCTTCCGGTCGACACGTGGCTCTGATATAGTCGTTTTGGCCGGAGATATGAATGCCCAGGTCGGCCGCCTTGGTGAGGCCGAGTCTCGTTTAGGTGGTAGGTTTGGGATAGCATCACATCGCTCGGATAATGGCGGGCGACTGTTGCAACTGTGCGCTGAGCATAAGCTATTTCTAGCCAGCACTAGTTTTGGCATCGTACACGTCAATGTTATAGTTGGCGCCTCCTCCGAATCAGGACCTGGTCTCAGATAGACCACATAGCCTGTTAGTTATAGGTGGCGGGGTTCCATTCAAGACTGTCGTTCTTATTGGAGCACATGCTTGGATTCAGATCATGCGTTGGTACGTTGTCGTTTTGTTCTTACTTTTGCTGGGCAACGACCCCACCGACAGCAACGACTGGCTGTTGAGAAACTGGCTTATACCATCGGTAAAGCATAAGTACCAAACCAGCTTAGAAAGCTGCCTTAGTGGTACTCACTCCGAAGATCCTAATAGCTGCTGGACTCAAATCTCACAGGCCATTCAGAAAGCAGGTACTGTAGCATGCGGCACGGGGTACATGGGTTGAACAAACATTGGATCTCGGAGAAATCCCTGGAGTTGTTAGAAGCCAGACGGAACATTCCTCCTGGTAGTTCACATAACAAGTCTAGGAGAGATATCCGTAGGAAACTGAAACGTAGTCTAAAGACTGATCGTGATGTTTGGTTCACAGTAAAAGTTAAGGAAATGGAGACCGCTTTTGCTTCAGGGAACATCGGCAGACTTTCAAGCTTATCCGTGCCACTGGTCCCAGGCGACCGTCTGTCAGTGAAGCTATCAGCGAGACAGATGGACACACTCATCCATAATAAGTCCAGAAGGTATGAATAGTGGGCGAAACAATTCGAGGGTCAATTTAGCTGGCCTCTTGCTTCTACTGTGTTTCCGCCACAAACAGTCAAACTTCAGTGTGGACCACTGATGTATTGCTGTCTATGATGATGATGATGATGATGCCGCCACAAACGTATACCGCAGCGCCCTGGTCGGTAGATATGCAACCACCAACTGAGACTGAGGTTCGCAATTGCACTTCGGCTAACAAACGTGATAAGGCTGCTGGCTCAGACGATCCCGTGCCGGCACTTTTCAAAGAAAGTGGGGGGGGGGGCGTTAGGTATGGCTTTGACTCAGCTGTTGCAACTTGTGTGGACGACGGAGACCATCCCTCCGTGTTGGGGTCACGCGATAATATTTCCCTTATTCACTAAAGGTGTCAGGAGCTCTTGCGAAAACCATAGGGGTATTAG
>LOND01001220.1:21455-46220 GCA_014220965.1 Paragonimus kellicotti | reverse complement strand
ACGGTTGTCGGCATCCGATTCGAATTAGCCTGTCACAGTGACCGAACCCAAAAGACGTCTGCGCCTAACCAACATCACAAATAGCTTGCGCCGCACCACCTGCGGTTCCACTCACACACTAAGTGTCCGGTGTAAACCCGAAGGAATGAAACCGGTAGGTGTGTGCGTGAGGCCTTTGTGTCTAGCCGGCCAACACTGGCTAGCCCATTCATTGGCTAGCTCAAAATTTGAACCCTATCTCTCGAGAAATAAACAGACTGCAATGATCAGATCTATACTGGGAAGAAAAGTATTGAAAATATGACGCAAGAAGCATTCCATTATAGGAGTACATGTTAGTGCACTCTAGAGAGGATATGGAGTAAAATCAAAATGCAAGGTTAGACTGGAAGAATACAGAAAAAATTCATCATACAATACTCCAATAATGCTAAAGAAAAGGAAAAGTAGAAGCCCACAGACAACGAGGTTTCTGAAAATGGGAGCGAGTGGGTTCCATACGACGGTAGTCGTTGGTTGATATGAGCAAGTAAAAAAAAACAATATAATTGATATAACCTACTTGTCCCTAATGCACTCGTCATCTCCTTCGACGACACTATGAGTACGCTGGTGACCTACTAATCCAAGGCGGCCAGCGCATTCGCGGCCGCACACATCGCAACCATATAGTCATGTCACCACGACCTATGGCACCGATGGTTCCCTTGCGTACCGCGCGCTTACGTTCTCGGCCGCACAATAATTGTTCATTGAACTTCCGGACGGCCATCCGGGTCGTATTTCTCCAGGCTGTCCGGTTCAACGCCAAGTCTGGATAACGTCCTGGTATCTCAGCCTTAGTGTTGGCTACACAACTTCTCTGACAGGCAGTGATCGCAACGGGCGACCGTTGAAAGTACAATTACGGATAGCTTTGGTTGATAAGACAGCTTTGTCCACAACCGTATCTTCCAGCTCGTTGTTACCTGTGTGTGACCGTTTATTCGATAACAGAGTCGAGCTGATTCTCACTCGTACCCCCATATGTCGCAGGATGCTTTGTCTGTTTTATCACTTTGGCATCACAACAGTGTCTGGATGAAGTCTTTCCGGATAGCTATTACCAGGATAACCAACGTCGACCAACGCGTTCTATTTCGGTGGACCGGACGGTTGTTGTATTGGTGTTGGTTTTATAAGAGGGTAGCCTTATATATTTCAGTTGTAATGTCGTTGGAATGATAAAAATGGTCGCTATAGGGCGGCGATCTTCATTGGAGGTACAGTTGCATATATAATGCGCCCAATCTATCACGCTCACTCAACAACAACCGCGACAGTTGAAACAGGGTTACAGAAAACACATACCAGCAGCGTCATTTGTTCCGGTTTCGCACCATTCATACCACTGGCGTACCGTCCCTTTTTGTCAACTCGTCATGACCCTGAGTTACTATGGAAATATAATGGAGCAGTTCCAAATGGTTCCCCCTTATACCATTTTCAGGCCAACGCTCACCCTTACTGAAAAATGAATTGCCTTTATGAGGCCTGCGTTTACTCATTCGGTATGAAATTTTTCGTTGCAACTGTTGGTGTGCGATGTTCGTTGTTTGATACCGGGCTGATTTAGCGGTTCACTACCATTGATCCAATTACTTTTGCTCATCCTCTGATTTGACTCCATTATTTTGTGCAAGCGTCTCGAGTTTAATTTGTTTCCTCGTTGTCTCGATTTGTTGGTTTTTATTCTCGGCTTCGGTTCAACGCCTTGGCCCTCCATTGTGATCGTGAGCTAATTTCATGTTTTTAATATTCCTTGTCATCGACATGCAGTCCATCGTCTCACATTTAGTGAAAAATCTGTCTGGTTTAACTCATTCATACGGTACCACTATTTGTATACCTGTTCAATATCTATCAACCTTTCCGACCTCATATTTTGACGGGTAGTTCGCAGTTTGGCTGAATCCGTCTATTTCGATGTGATCTACTTGACACTGAATATATGGTCTATTAGCGTAGAAAACATAGTGGGGCTTGAACGGATGCGTGGGAGTGTGTTTAGAAGGCGGTGATTATATTCGTCTACTGAAACAATAGGGACTTTTTGCTGGTTTTATCAACACAAGACCTACAGTGCATCCCATTTTGGCTCAATAGCCATAATCAAGCTTCTGGAGTACCATGGATTAGTCAAGCGCTAATAAGTCCAGTTCCGATTTATCTGCGAATTAACGGCTGTCTGTGAAGTTGGCTTCGGCGAAGGTGAACTGCCATCTGAGACGATACAAACATCGTTTGGGGTTAACTTCACCACAGTTCGTCTAATTTCGTTCCATGTCTTCGTCGAACTGCGTGTGATGTCGATGGCGGTGTCCGGTTGTAGCCTAACTAGGGTGCCATTGAGAACCTGCTTATTATACTTCCGCCTGGAAGCAAAATCGGCCAACAGTGTAGCAAAATTGGAGTTTGATTAGCGGTTGCTTCTGGAATCGTCTGTCATGGGACGTCGAGCTAAGCTGTGGCATCATTTTTGTGTTTGCACGGCAGTAGTTAGTGTTTTGTACGGTTACGTTTGTAGCGCTTGTGTCCGTTCCACGGACACAAGCTCGCGTAATGCCAATGCCCGGACTGCCAACACGGAATCGGAGATTTCGTAGATTGCTCGTGGTCAGGTAATCCACCGGGGTGAGGATGACCACTGCTTCGATTTGATATTCAGAGATGCTGACAGCTTTGGGGTCTCTCCGATCAACTTGGCATCATGATTCAGTTTGATTCACTGCTGGCATCCGATTGTATTTGGTTGGATTCTGTTCTGTGTTGCTCAAAATATCAGCATCTACTGGAGTTTTGAGATTATAGAAAATAAGCACTTTAAACTGGTCACCGGCCAGGGGGGACAAGTTGAGTCGCTTGCGTTGTCTATTTGTTTTTCGGCATGGGCCACAAAAGCATGGACGTGACTTTTGGCCGACCGAAGGCACTGGCATCGGCTGTTGAACAGTGATGGCCGTTAGCTAAACATTTGACGGAAACAATCGACCGTGCCATTGAGCAAGGTTTTGCGGACGTCCTTTGGCAGGATGAAGTCCATATACCGCTTGAGTTTCAAGTGACCCGTTTTGCGCAACAGTGACAAGACACGTTGGACATCATCGGTAGCGGTCATTTCCGCCTCGAACACTTCTGGAGTACGCTTCAGAGGATTGATCATAGTAGAACCTCGAGATTGAGTTTCCACTGGACACGATCAATGGGCGTTTCTGCGAACTGATGTCGGATGCTGGACCCTTCACAAGTAAGCGTTTGCGTGAGCATCTCGATCAACTTCAGTTCCGCCCTCCTAATGTAAGCTTGTTGTTTCTCCAAAACAACGTCCAATGCCTCTGCGGTTATGGCCGTCGTGGAGTCTTACTGTAAGATACAAAACAGATCTATCCCCAGTCGTGCTGACCGAATTCTGTTGAACACGAACACAGTTAACTGGTTCGAATAACCTCGTTGGGATAAGGCTGATTACAACCCTTGTCAATCGGTCCCAAACTCCCAATAATAATGACAAAGGAAACCTTGATACAGCATACTCCGGATAAGCGATGTATTTAGGAAACAGAAGCTTTGACGTTTTGCTTGAAGGACTTCTCTGTTCTGCGTGAGTTAGCGTAGGTCTATGTAAATCCTTGTCTTTGTTGCAACCTTTGTGGTACGCTCAACTTTCTGTGTTTGGTTCGCTTATGAATTTTGGATTCGCTGAAGTGTGTTCGGTTTGTCTGTAAAAAGTCGGTCCTAATTTTTTTGTCTTTTGCTGCGTGCGCAGATCTATTATGATGAGTTTTGTATCATGATTGCCCGCGGAGGATACATCTGTTTTTTCTTCTCTTTTATAACTAAGGTTGCATAATTAGTAAAACTTTCTTACTTGGTATTGTTTGGCACGCTCTCATTTTCCTCCGTATTTGGTTATTTGCACAAGCTCATTTCCGGGTGACTGGTGTTCATTTCACGAAGTCATTTTCGGCTGTTGTACTTTGAGCGCTTTTCCTGATGGACATTTTAAACATCTAATTAGTTTGCATTCAATGTAAGAGCATTTCCACTGGGAGTTCATCCCTTTAACTCCGCCGTCTGAGTCAGCTATAATGGAATTGCCGATTACGTATAACTGAATGAATTATTGTAACTCGCTAAAAACGATTTAACACTGATCCATTTCTCATTAACAGCTTAAGGTGTTATAATTTTGACTGCTGAATCGAGTTTCTCGGGCCATATCTACCTTCACCCTAGCAGGATTGTCCTTGGTACGGTTACCAGGAAGGCTTACAATAACAGAACTGAATATCAGTTTGTTTCATTGATATCGTTCTGTTCAAACAGGCACGGTATAGTCTGAGGTGTCAGAAACCCATTGTTGTGGTAGATTTTGCGGAAGATAGAACCGTTCTTCTGGAAAACGAAAATCCCAAGGCTGTTTTGACTTGGTTGATAGAGTGTTGGCTACGGTTGTCGGCATCCGATTCGGATTAGCCTGTCACAGTGACCGAAGCCAAAGGACGCCTGCGCTTAACCATCACCACAAGTGGCTTGCGCTGCACCACTTGCGGTTCCACTCACACACCACGTATCCGGTGTAAACCCGAAGGAATAAGACCAGTAGGTGTGTGAGTGAGGCCTTTGTGTCCAGCCGGCCAATGCTGGTTAGCCAATTCATTGGCTAGCTCGAAATTTGAACCCTATCTCTCGAGAAATAAACAGACTGCAATGATAAGATCTATACTGGGAAGAAAAGTATTGAAAATATGACGCAAGAAGCATTCCATTATAGGAGTACATGTTAGTGCACTCTAGAGAGGATATGGAGTAAAATCAAATGCAAGGTTAGACTGGAAGAAAACAGAAAAATTCATCATACAGTACACCAACAATGCTAAAGAAAAGGAAAGGTAGAAGCCCACAGACAACCAGGTTTCTGAAAATGGGAGCGGGTGAGTTCCAAACGACGGTAGTCGTTGGTTGATGTGAACAAGAAAAAAAAACAATATAACTGATATAACCTACTTGTCCCTAATGCACTCGTCATCTCCTTCGACGACGTACTATGAGTACGCTGATGACCTACTAATGCAAAACCGCCAGCGCATTCGCGGCCGCACACATCGCAACACCACATAATCATGTCACCACGACCTATGACACCAATGGTTCCCTTGCGTAATACGCGCTTACGTTCTTAGCCGCACAATAATTGTTCATTGAACTTCCGGACGGCCATCCGGGTCGTATTTCTCCAGGCTGTCCGGTTCAACGCCAAGTCTGGATAACGTCCTGGTATCTCAGCCTTGTGTTGGCTACACAACTTCTCTGACAGGCAGTGATCGCAACGGGCGACCGTTGAAAGTACAATTACGGATAGCTTTGGTTGATAAGACAGCTTTGTCCACAACCGTATCTTCCAGCTCGTTGTTACCTGTGTGTGACCGTTTATTCGATAACAGAGTCGAGCTGATTCTCACTCGTACCCCCATATGTCGCAGGATGCTTTGTCTGTTTTATCACTTTGGCATCACAACAGTGTCTGGATGAAGTCTTTCCGGATAGCTATTACCAGGATAACCAACGTCGACCAACGCGTTCTATTTCGGTGGACCGGACGGTTGTTGTATTGGTGTTGGTTTTATAAGAGGGTAGCCTTATATATTTCAGTTGTAATGTCGTTGGAATGATAAAAATGGTCGCTATAGGGCGGCGATCTTCATTGGAGGTACAGTTGCATATATAATGCGCCCAATCTATCACGCTCACTCAACAACAACCGCGACAGTTGAAACAGGGTTACAGAAAACATACCAGCAGCGTCATTTGTTCCGGTTTCGCACCATTCATACCACTGGCGTACCGTCCCTTTTTGTCAACTCGTCATGACCCTGAGTTACTATGGAAATATAATGGAGCAGTTCCAAATGGTTCCCCCTTATACCATTTTCAGGTCAACGCTCACCCTTACTGAAAAATGAATTGCCTTTATGAGGCCTGCGTTTACTCATTCGGTATGAAATTTTTCGTTGCAACTGTTGGTGTGCGATGTTCGTTGTTTGATACCGGGCTGATTTAGCGGTTCACTACCATTGATCCAATTACTTTTGCTCATCCTCTGATTTGACTCCATTATTTTGTGCAAGCGTCTCGAGTTTAATTTGTTTCCTCGTTGTCTCGATTTGTTGGTTTTTATTCTCGGCTTCGGTTCAACGCCTTGGCCCTCCATTGTGATCGTGAGCTAATTTCATGTTTTTAATATTCCTTGTCATCGACATGCAGTCCATCGTCTCACATTTAGTGAAAAATCTGTCTGGTTTAACTCATTCATACGGTACCACTATTTGTATACCTGTTCAATATCTATCAACCTTTCCGACCTCATATTTTGACGGGTAGTTCGCAGTTTGGCTGAATCCGTCTATTTCGATGTGATCTACTTGACACTGAATATATGGTCTATTAGCGTAGAAAACATAGTGGGGCTTGAACGGATGCGTGGGAGTGTGTTTAGAAGGCGGTGATTATATTCGTCTACTGAAACAATAGGGACTTTTTGCTGGTTTTATCAACACAAGACCTACAGTGCATCCCATTTTGGCTCAATAGCCATAATCAAGCTTCTGGAGTACCATGGATTAGTGAGCCGGTCAGTCAAAACTCCAGTGCGAACAGGTGATCTGTGATTACAATTGTTGCGCACACGTGGTCTGAACAACTCAGTTTCTGTGAATACAAGCAACGTCGGGTTGGTGTTGCCAAAGCTCGGGCGTGGTGTAACAGAATGGAGTAAACTAGCACAACTTCAATTGACGCTCACGTGTGCCGGGGCCAATTTTGGCCAAAACATCACGAATGAAAATATGGAGTAACAGATAATTATCTATTCTACACATTTCGTCATTATAATGGATCGATTATTCTCTCTGAAGCTCGTTTCTGGTAGATAGGCCAAACGTAAGAACAATATCTGCTGGACACTTGATTGAGGTTACTCTACCGTGCGCACTAACCAGTGAGACAGGAATTAATCGTGTTAGAAAGAATACTTTACTATTCTAATGTCAAATTGTTGTCCCTAAAAATAAGTCACATTTTGAAGTCGTACAAAAAATCAACGCATACAGGCTTTATACACTACCCTACACTGATGTACTTATAAGGTTTTAAACGTGTTAGCGAAATTTTCGTTTCAGGATGACTAACACGATAAAGTCGGACCTATGGGTAATGCTAAATTAGATTGAATATGTTAAGCATAAGCCATAGTCTTCCTGGCTCTGATATCCATGTTGCAACGAACTGAAAGCAGAAATGCTTCGTCAGTTCAAGTTTAAAACGATTTAGTCGCAATTGTGGTGTTTGGACTATAAATGAACACAGGTGGACGGGAGTGGTTGAGAATACGAGAGACCTGGTGGAGTGGTTACAGGTAATTCGCACAATGGTCTATAACAAGCCTCCCTTTGTTTCACGCTTATCATCTACCTCACAGCCGATGTAGAAATTGCCTGATGTAGCTTTTTTATACAAAGGTAATCTGCGTAATGCTTTGATGGTAACGCTAGCAATGTGATTTTTCTCCATTGAGTACTAGTTGGCGTTCAGACTGCGGTCATGTCACGCTTAACTTACTCAACCTGGTTTGCATTTGCGGCTTAGTGTTCTTGTTTCTTTTACCGTTGTTATCACTGTATTGCGTTGTCAGTGCCGATATTCTCCGTATGCCCACTTTCTTCGTCGCCTGGAATGCTCAAATTGATACGGTCGAACGGGATTCGAACTATCAACTGTAGTGTGTTTCTACCAAATCATTGATTTCATAGGCGTTTCCTAATTTCTACTGGCCTGACTAGTTGTGGTAGCTAATATTTACTCTCTTAAGTGATGCTTATTGAACTGATAGTGTACTACATTATCCGATCACGGAACATTTATTCCAGATTAGGGCAGAAAACGAGAGCCAAAGCGCAACTGTTCGTACTCCCAATGAAATCAGTGGGGGCTGATCATAAATAGAAGCCTGTGTTTTTTCGCCTTCCGGAAGAAAACGTGTGACAGTCAAGAAAGCAGCCATGCTCTTCCGACTAAAAGAATGTATCGAAGTTATCAATTGATTCTCTTAGTTAAATATCGATCGAATAGTGACCAAATAATTTGCGTGAATGTTTGATCTGTCACTAGGTGGCTTATCTTGGAATTGGATTCAGTCCACTAGTTAGTGGCACTAACGTCTTTAATTACGGCTGTGGGTTTAAAACCTGATTGTCGGAACTTAATCCGTTTTTTTTATGGGCGGTTAATGAATTGAGATTCACGTGTGAGGCATCACCATTATCGTCAGCAATACACTATTGATTGGTATTATCTGAAGACCGAAGCAGCCATAAGTTAGAAGCAAAGTTAAGCTTCCGCGTTTTACAGGGTTACACGTGGGTTGATCAAACGAACATAGGCACTCGCAACCTTGTAATTCTTAGACCATGTCGTTACCACTGACCACTTGCGAATTACTGTGAAGTAACATAGGTGAGACGTAATTCATCTATAATCCTGTGTCCTATTTCATATACTGGGCAACAAAATGTCCACGCATGGCACAGACAATCCAGATACGGATAAAAGCCGGACGTCACCCACATGACAATCAACCTCTTTACAGTTTTCATTGCTCTGTTTCGTTAGTTGTGCTCGCTTCACGAACAACTCGAAAGTTCACACTAGCAATCACCTTTGCAGATGACAACTGTTTTTCTCGCTAGTTTACGCTATCACACTTGCTATTCTGCAATTACTGTTATTGGGAGACCTTCATGCCTGGATATGCCACATTTTTTGTTCCATGTAATCAGTGTCTCCATCATATGTACCTTGCTAGTTCTGAATTATTTCGGTGTGATACTTGTATTCTCTGTTTTATGATGTTAGTTCAAAGGGGTGGAAGCCATCCTGGTCTCTATTTACGCACTTTGGAGGGCATTTGGTTATGCCACGTGATTTTTCTTTTTTTTCCATTATTTATGAGTAGTCGGGGATCTGGCTATTTTCCCATTGGACATGACTCACATTTGGTCACTCAAATGGAGTGACCTTCAAGATGAAGTTATTCAAACTCCCGACTACTCATCAGTATCCGAACATGCTGCTTGGCAGGTTCCATGACCTCGGGGATTTCGACCTATTTCGGAAGTCCCGGTCACGACTTTGTCGATTGCAGATAGCAGGCAGTAATTTTGTCTCGTATGGTGAAGATCGGGCAATGTGATCATTGTTCACAAGTGAAAGTGGTTGGCGTTCATATATGATAATTCGGTCCTGTCTAATGTGAGGTTCAGTGGCGCAGTGGTCACAAGATTGTCTCACGAGAACGCGGTGGGAGTTCGAAGCCTGGTCGCAACAAAGATATCCACTACTGACGAGCTCTAACAGGAACGAAACTCCAGTCTAGTGCTTCTTTTCGAAGAGGCTGGCTGGAAAGTCTATCTGAATGCAAAGACTGTGATCAAGTGTTAGTGATGCTCAACTTGGAATTTCGTTTTCACTTGGTATTTTATCTCCTTGGCAGATTACGCGGATTTGTGGTTATTAGATCGTATTTTTAAATGTTCTCGTCCGATGCGGTTCGCATTGTGTATATGAACGTACGTATGTCGTCATCCTGTTGATGCATCAGTGATCCAGATTTTGAGTGTAGGATCACGACAGAATTAACTTCTCAAATAATTGCAATTTGTTTCACTAGCAGAATGCACGTCACAACGCAAATGACTGACGCCTTTCGGTGCCGCCTTCATTATTATTTCTTTTGTGGTGTGCAACGTTACCATAATGTTGTGTGGTCGGCTAAATCGCTTTAAGCTCCTATTCCCTGTAGCACTATCATTTTAGTAAGCCTGTTTTGTAGCTGTTCTTTCCTCTTCTGACCCAGTCGTGTATATAGAAAGACATCGTAAAGGAGACGCATGAAGTGCGCTTTGAAACGATGGCGAATTTTTGTACACTGTTTTTTGTTCTGCATTGATTCTTCCGCAGACTCTTCCGTAATATTTTTCAATGCTAGGGCGGTACTAGAATAAAATACGAAAGTATTGTCAGAATAAGAAAGACGATAGAAGCCAAATAGTTCTGTGTGATAATTAAACGTGGTGCCTTTGTTGAAATAGCTCTAGCGTGCCAGTGCAAATTGTTCTGGCGAGGCTTCAAATGAGATTTTCCAGCCGCGCCACTGATAAGATACTTCAAAACTCAAGGAATGTGTGATCATTGGTAGCACTATGGTCATTTAGCTTTTACTGTCACCTTGCTCTTTCTTTTTGCAGTTTCACAACAGTATGCATTCGTTCTTTTCCTGGTCCCTAGTATAACCTTGACACAAATATCAGAGGTCGCGTTGGACTATTCATCCAGTATTTCGTAGTGTGCGCATTCTGTCACATTCAGTCAATTGAATTGATTAACCGTCGGAATCTGACCTCCTGCTTCCTTCGAAAAGAGCACGACGAGTCTAACGGCATTCTTTCTTTTGAACTTAGTGCACTCTGATTCTAACTTTACTGATGAATCATTCTGTACGAGCTTGTAGAACACTGGCGAAAACTTGACATGTCACGTGCTTCTTACCGAGCCTGTTTTACAGTTTGTTTCCAGTTTCATATCACAATTCTATCGTGTTCTACATTTACGGTTTGGTACACTTGATTTCAGACCTTAATACCGGTTAGTCAACAAGTTGCACACGATTTCTTGACAAAGTTATTAACCACACAATAAGGTTCCTGTATACGAAATTCAGCTGAGGGAATGGCTACCTATTGGCCAAGTATGATCGAGGTGCACAGTGAGAAGGCGCGAGACAGAAAGCGAATGTAAGTTCGAATCATGCGGTGAACCCATCGATGACAGAGTAATAAGATAAGTGATGAGTAGTAGGGGATTTTGTTTTTCATATAGATTGAACATCACCCACAATTGATCGCAGCTGTCACATTCCCATAGACTTTCCAGTCGGCCCCTTTCGAAAAGAAGCACTAGACTCGAGTTTCGCTCTCATTAGAGCTCGTCAGTAGTGCATATCCTTGCCACTGCCGGGACTAGAACTCCGGCCACGCTTTCATGAGGCAAACCGTGTTGACCACTGCGCCATTGACCTCACATTAGGCACGACCGAATTATCATATGTGAACGCTCAACCACTTTCGCTTGTGAGTAATGATCAGGTTGCCCGATCGTCTCGATAGGAGACACAGTTACTGTCTGTTAACTCCAATCGATAACCCCGCGATTAGGACTTCCTAGACAGGTCGAAATCTCCGATCTCATTAAACCTGCTAGGCGATATTTTAGATTACTGATGAGTAGTCGGGGATTTGGTTAATTTCAAGTGCCTAATGTGAGGTGAATGGCGCAGTGGTCAACGTTGCCTCATGAAAGCATGGCCGGAGTTCTAGTCCCGGCAGTGGCAAGGATATGCACTACTGACGAGCTCTAATGAGAGCGAAACTCGAGTCTAGTGCTTCTTTTCGAAAGGGGCCGACTGGAAAGTCTATGGGAATGCGACAGCTGCGATCAATTGTGGTGATGTTCAATCTATACAATAAGATAAGCTTAACCGAAGTCATCACGAAAACTTGTGGCGTTAAATCGGTCAACCCGGTCAATTTGATGTTTTTTTGAAAAGTTAATCACCACCTGTCGTAGTGCAAAACTGTCACTTTCACGGAGTTATGAACAATGTTATTGTGCAAAAATGGCAAAGTGTCGCCTACAACAAATACAAATCGGCTAACAAAGTTAGATGCGCGTAGCCTTTTAGTGACAAGCAATCGCCCGAAGAAGTTACTTGATTCAAATAACGACGTTCACGCAGAGCTAGACTGCAAGGTTTCTCTCTACCTTAGGATATGGAGATATCAAATAGTTGTCCCTAAAGTTTGGCTGTCATTCGTGTCATTGGTATTGTAAAGGTCTATCCATTTGAATGGATTGTCTTTTAATTACTGTGACAAGCTGACTATGAAATCTAACTCCTTGGTGTAATCTGATTGTTCACACTCATTTAGACACATTAGAATAAACACTTTTTGATTGTTTGTTGCACTGTTGTATTCGGGCGAATTAAGGTCGGAGAATTAAAATAGAGAATCGTCATTATCTACGCGAGTGACACACGTAAGGCAGGCTGAGGCAGTGTATTTTCTATTGTTGATCGCACGGTAATGATCGCGCTGTGTTGGTTGCCATTCTGTTAGTGCCTTATTATTAAGCTGTCCTATCGTGCATGGCTGACACAATAACTTCTTTCACATACTCACTTCAAATCTGCGCACCGTTAATAAACTGCGTTCCAGACACCCACAGTTGTGTACCATTGGGTAAGTTCCACTTGAACGTTATAACGGAAGTTTACTTGAAAGGCAAACAACAGTGCGTCTTGCAAGACGTCTTTTTTTGCCGACGCACATCGTAGCAATCTTTGCTTCACTGATCACGAGGACCAGACATCTTCTGTGGTGTACTATTAAACTTTTATGTGAGCTTCTGTCATGATGTTCAAGTGGCATTTACCCAATAATACACGATATGGTGCATGTCTGTCTTACTACTCCATCATATACCACCTGCCCTGGACATGATTCGAACTTACATTCGCTTTCTGTCTCGCGCCTTCTCATTGTGCACTTCGATCATACTTGACCAATAGGTAGCCGTCCCCTCGGCTGAATTTCATATATGGGATCTTCATCGTATGATTAGTAAACTTGTTAAGAAGTCGTGTGCAACTTGTTGATTAATCGGTATTAAGGTCAGAAATTGAGCGCATTAAGCCGGAAATTTAAAACTGAAGATGAATCCTCTGATGCGAAATTGAAAATGAACTTTAAAATGGTTTGAATGGAGCACTGTAGTCCTCTAGCACGGCGTGTGTTTTGCTCCTACAATCATTTCTATGCAGTTTACTTTAACAGTTCTCTTTTCATTCTTTCAAGTGTTCTTGTGTGACTGTTAGTGCAGCAAATCGTTTTTGTTGTATTGAATTCACCCACACTTGTAGTGTTGCTGATTGAGGACTGTGTGAATCTGAATAACAGGCAGTTCAATGCAAATCATCAATCCACACCGGTTAATGTCACAATTCGTGTGTCTGACGTTTTCTTTCATCTTGTACTATGCACTGGCGTTTTTTTCGGTTATCAATGACTGACGTTTGCCTTATGCCTGCCTGTATGATTGGCGTTTACGTAATCTGCAACTCGTTCATGCGTATCGCATATGTACCTCATAGCTTTCCCTTCATTTTCCTATTAAATAGAAATGGCTAATGGAGTGAATGCCGTCCATGAGAACGCATGGAAACCACGGTTGGCCGCCAAGACTTCCTTCTGTCCGGGAGATATGCTCGCCCGGCGTTATGTTTGGCGTACTTGTTCGCGCAAAAACAAGCAAATTCAAACGGCTTTTCGTCAGTTACGTGCTTCCGGTTACCGTGCCACTAACCCCTGTGATAGAGAATGTGAGTTGTTCTTGTGGGATACCGTACATCTTTCGAGAGAACTTATTCGGGTGTGTATGTTCCGGTAATTTAGTTCCCTACGGAGTTTTATTCAAAATCGCTCCGTTTCGTGAAATGTTCGCTATTTTACGTGGTCCACGCCTGATTTAATCCAGTTCGACGGGTCATCACTTTACGAGCCACCAGCTCAGTCGGCTACATCGTACTACACTTTTCCGTCGTTCGTTAAAGCCGAACACACTGTGGCAGTTAAGCATAAGTGTGAACCACTGATATATTGCTGTCTATGATGATGATGATGAAAGCCGAATACATTAGGTTTAATTTCTGTTGTTAGGGCTACACCAAATTTGGTTCACTAGTGCACCTTCTATCACTTTGTATTTACATTCTGTCCTTGTGTTTGCAGACGAGCTGATAACTCTGGGTGAGAGTTCCGCAGAGGCGCGATCCAAGTACTTGCGGGAGAGTTACGGGGAACCCCGAAGAGAGAAATTGCGTGTGTTCCGTTACTCCACTTGGGAATTTTGGAGATCCAAGTTCTATGTTTGGCTTCATGCTTGGGTTGTTCGAATGAATAAGAAAACAGAGGAATTGTCCTTAGAACCTCAATCAGACTTGATGGATACTACTAATGGAGATTTAACCAACTTTGTCAACCGAGACGAGCCGTCGATCTCCATTGAACGCCCTACCGAGTCCGTCCCCAACATTTCGGCCACCACGGCTTGTGCTGATCACAGTGTGATATTACCGAAGAATTTCGTTCATACTACTGTGGTTCTGGTTAGTTGTCACAGTTACGTTTGTTCCGTTTATTTTCATATACTGCTTCGCCCGTCATTGACTAGCCACTTTCGGCGATAAAAGGCCCATTTTCTCTATGTACTCCGTTCCATAAACACCCAGAAACTGTCTCAATTTCATTGGGTAAGTGTGAATGACCGTTTGATGTACTGATTTTGAAACGTGGTGTAATTTGCTCAATTTTTATGGTGTTCACGTTCAAACCTATCAGAGATTGTTCGTAATGTGCGATCTTGCAGGTGCATGTGGAGTTGACGGTATTAACCAAAGTGTCCTCTTGCTTAATTTTGTTTCGAGTGCTGTCTTTGCAAGTGACTCGTCACAGACATTGATGCAGTAGGATGGTTTACGCATCTCGATGTCCTGTTGAGTCAAACTGGACGGTGTGACAATCACATCAGCAAAGTCACTCATGCCAGGCAGACAAACTACAGTCTCCTGATTCTCCTGTTTGGGAGTCGGAAGATGATTGGCATTATGTCTCGAATAAGAAAAAACGATGCAGCTTCTATTACACTGTCACTTCTCCGCTTCCTTGCTGCGTTGTAGACTTTTAAAGAAATGGCTTTGGTTGAGAACCTCAGTCGTTCTGCTGTCTAGGCCTGGGCGTCCTAGCCATAAATATTCACACCACTGCCTATTCCATCATGTATCGGCCGTCTAGCAGTATAAACTGGGTCGCCCTGTCTGCTGCATATTGTAGTGTAGATAGACGAAAACAACCTACTACTGACCCTCCTTCACTTCCCTGTTAATCCCCTCCCGATTCCCACTTCTGACAAGTAATCTACAGATCCTACAACAAGTATTGCTAATCACAACATCATTGCCCTGGTAAGCCTCATCTGCCATCCAACCCTCGAGTTATATCGTCCTTTTCTGGAGCAAGTTTATATAGTTGCTTTCAGCGTTCACATTCTGAATTAATTAGCTCGACAGGTCGTCCACGCTCGAACGTTAGACTCATTGAAGGTCGGTGTGTGCTGAATTTCAGAGATTAGGCTCCAGAATGGTAATCAGTGTATCGAACGGACAGCACCCGATCTGTCTACTCGATACTGGCTGTCATCTGGAGATTAGCGTAACCCCAACCGTAACTGAAGTTCGGGTTCACACCAACATTCGTAGACTCATTGTAGCTCGGGAGACAGACATTGAGAAAGGGCATGCAGAGCTTCGTTTCAGACGAGGATGTATTGGTCAAATTTTTACTCCTCACCAGATTTTGGAACAGCGTCGTACGTACCGCCTGCCAACAATAGCCGTTTTCCTCTGTTCTAGAAGTGCGTTTGATTCAGCTGGTCGCTGTCCACATTAAGTGGACTGATCGCGTGAGCAATGCGGCAGTTCGCCGGCGCGTATTCCGGAACGCTCGGGATGCGCGATCAATTGGTCAACTACTCACGTTGCACAGCCTGCGATGGTTAGGTCACGTACTCCGCATGCCAGCTGAGCGTTTACCGTACCGGGCATTATATACTGAGACCACCAACAGTTGGGTGAAACCACGTGGTGGTCAAGCGACAACGTGGTCACGAAATATGAAGACTGACTGCTCCACTGAGTAAAGTGGGTAGGTGTCGCCTGCCTGGATGGGGTCCTCGTGATCACTCAAACCGCTGGTTGGAGACGCTATCCGAGATGGCGGCGTGTCGCAGTCAATGGCGTACCTGCATCCATACCATTTCTAGTTCTTTTGCTTAGACTTCTATTAATTTTCAACCTTCTTAGTAACGTTTTCTTCTAGGATATTCCACGTCACTGTTGAGGTGAGCGGCAGCCCGAGCCACAGTACCTTTTGGTCAGGCTCATGGCTGTTATGATGATGATGATACTTTTAGTGCCACTTAAAAGCCGGGATTTGTGGAACCGAGTGTTTGGACGTGGTGTCGGCACTCTGTTCCCGTACGTCAGCTCAGGTTGAAGTCTATAGTGAGCTGTCTGGCAGTTGCAGTACCGGGGGCAGCGTACACCAAAGCTGTTCACTTTCACTATTTTTGATCCGTCTTGCCTTATACGAAGTATTGCAGGATTGCCTACAGTGCTCACAAAATGCTTACTTGAACCACCAACTTATTTCTGTGCTGATGACAGTGTGTTAGTGTTGAACTGTTTTCAATCGGTACGGACTGTCAGACACTGTTTCACGCTCTATCAAGGCGCTTTGTAGCCTGAAATTATAATGTTTCCTGTGCGTGACCACTGTTTACGTAGGTTTATTGTTGGACAGTGACGTTGTGGAGGGTTGTTCACCGACTTATCAACTTGGGAAGTAGTATTAGTAGCAACGGAGTCATATGGAATGAAATAGAGGCTCGTATGCTAGGGCAGCATACACAAGTATGAGGTATTTCTGGCGAAAAAGAGTCATCTATCTGAAGCTTATTGAGTGCACACAACAGTTGTGATGGTTGTGCTGCTTTTCGGCTACGAAACTTGGCCGCTAACAATGGAAAACATCGACCGTCTTCAGGAATTTGCCCATTAATGTCTTTGTTCGGTTGCTCGTTTCGGGTGGCATTAACGGGTAAACAACGAAAAGGTTAAGTGCCAGGTGTTTGACAGTGAGCGTCAGACGTATTTCTTTGTCTATTCCATAAGCAGCTCCGGGCTTAGATGGCTAGGACGTTAACTATGGATGCTAGCTAGTCGTGTACCGCATTGAATACTTTCTGGGGATGCTGCGGTCATCTGACATAATGATGGCTTGGCGTGGATAAATGGAGTCGTTCAGCAAGGTATTGATCACTTTAGGCCAGGTTCATCTCTCGAAGTAGAGCCCTCTTAACTTACAAAATCAGTGGCTTGAGACTTTAGATGTGCTGGCGGCTAATCCGGCTTAGAGGCGTAAATGTTGTTTGGCCGGGTTTTTTGTGCACGTCGTAAAGAAGCTTATCTCGCTAATGCTGCCTTACTCAGTTGTTTGGTTGCAAGGTGTAGGACACCGTGATGTTGAACGTTGGAGTTCAAACATGATTGTTTTCAGTATTAACTTCCTCTTTTTTCCTACTTGTGGTTTGCTCTTTTCCCGCTGGTTGTTTGTCGCTTAATTGTCACTAAGAACCACTGGTATATTGCTGTATTTGATGGTGATGATGTTGATGGCTATGCATACGCCTCATCTTATCAATAAGAATATCTCATTGGGCTAAAGTTTCGCAACTAAGTTTCAACGGATGCGCCAATTTTAAGGTTATTTATAAGCTGCTCGCGAAATAAAAGTCCCATACATTATTTACTCATCTACAACTTCCTTCTACAGCTCATCATATTTTCAGTTTGCTCTGACTGCCATCTTCATCCTGGGCGAAGGGCGATTGCGCGAGCTGCCGCCGAGGGTCTTGACTCTTGACTGTCGTACGAGGTGTTTTTATTCCTATTACTTTTTTCACATTGTTGTACCCATAGCGCGCGCGGTCGAGGATAAAGTTTGTAAGCCTATGATTCGTCAATCCGGTTCACTTGTGAACCAATGTTTAAAGAGGGTGGCGGCAGCTTTTCCAGTCTTCACACAAGGAGGTAAGAGAGCTATTCCGCGGGAGAACAGTATGAAGATTGGCCAACTTTTTGCGCGCGCGAAACTCAACGTTCACGTTCTCATTCTCATTATGAAGCACATCTAAGCCGATTCATTGAGGTTCTCCTGTAGTTGTGTTATTTGAGAGCAATTCCCGAGAGTGGACTATTATTAAAAGAATCATTGCGAATTCGTAGAGGGAAAACAATGTCTTGAAAGAGGTTGCTCTAGCTAGTTCACACAACGGTCGATCGTTTCTTCCAGCGAATACTGTATTCCGCTTGTTCCGTCCCACACGTTTCACAGCTTCAATGTTTGGTTGGCTTGATTTCCATTACCTTAGCATGTTTTGTGATAGCTTCAACTGTTCGCTTATCTGTCCGCTGAAACAATCATACAACCAGCTGTTCGGTCTCGCCAATGCGCCTGATTTGTTCTATAATAACGGGTCTCTGGCGGATGTTCACCTTTGATACAAAAGGGCTTGAAGCCATACTTAATGACGGGTGTCAATATATTTCATGTCAAAACAGTCATCGTGGTTCACTCACTAGTAAGGTAGTGAGCAGTAGTGGCATCTCCTGTCTGTCGTGTTCAGCTGAAGTTGTCGGGTTTCCACAGATCGACCCACTGATGAGTTCGCATAAAACAATACCTCAGCAGCATCACTGACTGCAATCCGTCGATGGATTCCCAATGGTGATTATCATATGTCTGCGAAAGAAAAAGTTCTAATTTTTACAGGCCGAAACCACTGGGTTCCCTTTGGTAGCTTCATCAGAACTGAATGAAAACGCACTTGGCGATATGTTAACATCATCATCTCATCTGTTACGAACGTATTATGTGCAGACAGTGTGCACTAAACAGCTGGGAATGGGCATTGAACGGAGTTTGGGTTGAACGGTCGGGATGCCACAGGACGTAAGTTCAGAAATCCTCATGCTTGCGTTCACGCGGGCAACGCAAAATTGCCTACCCCTGGAAAACAGATAAGCGAGCTGCAAGTGAGAGGTAGATGGCTGCATTCTTGTGGCTTTTGCTGACACATTTTCGCAGTTTCTTTCATTTTAAAAACATTTTACTCACATTGTGACTGCATTCATTCCACTAAACTGAATTGACCGCTTTACCTCCGTGCCCTTCTCCTCGGAGGCCAAGTTGGTCATGAATACCCCGTTCTCGGAGGAAAACATTTAATCGAGTGAAATGGTAACTGGTTGAATGGGCTGTATTCAAATGCTGTGAAATACCCGACCGGTATAGGGAGTACAAGCGAACAGCAATGGTGATTTGTTTCATTTCCTCTGATTATGTGGATATCCAGTTATTACGCTATACAAATGCAGCAAGTTGCGATTGAAGGCACTGTTGTCTCTCCAAATCTGACTCTAAACAGTTACTCAGTTTTTGTTATCCTTGTCCGTTTGTTTGTTCCACACATTCACAGTTACCCTTTTTAGCAAGGTTTTGTTAAAACTGCTCTTGTTACGAACGGATTCGGCTGTAGTAATAAAATTGGAGGTCGTTGTAGCTGGTTTTCATCAACCATTGAAATCACTCACGGCAGACCATCCTCTGGGTTATTGCCGCTTCATAAATTAACTACATAGGAAGAATTCACCATCCCGCAATTGCTGAATATAAACAACGTTTCTGTTTCCCCTTCTCTTGTTCATGATTTCGTTGTAGTTGTATTGGCCATCCAGTTTGGTCCCAGCTGCAGAACAGTTCGTCCATTCTCCGAAGGAATCCGATGAACTATTTCCAGTCTGTAAACCCCACCTAAGTCTCGCTCGACGTATCCGCATCAGTGTGGAACACCACCTATTATCAGCCTGCAACCTACTTGAGGAAGTGGCGCATCTGGATCCAACTCCATCTGAAGCCATTTTGACCGAAGTGATTTCCGCTCTCGGAACTTCGGTTGTCTTATCTACCACCGATTATCCTGTATTTATTCGTATGAAAACTAAACCGTCTGCCTGTGAGCTTTGTCGATTTATCGAAGAAGCACATGCTAGTGATACTCCCAGTTCCGCTTCGATTTCTTCCGTTCGAGTCCATCTTCTTTTTGGTTTAAGTGAATTGGCCTACTGCCGAGCTTTGTCTACTTCGCTCGTTGGTGCTAACGAACGTCGCCGTAGAGCCCAACTCAGTCGACGACTACGCAAAAAAGCAGAACAGCATTGCCAAAGCTCTCACAATTCTGACCCTTTGGTTAGCGATTTGTCTTCTGGACAAATGTCGACCCCCTCCTCTGATGCTCAGCTGCGACACATATTGTTTGACGAATGAGTATTGAGTCATCTCAAATGTGCAATCAGGACTTCATCGCATTTCTGTATGGTTGCTTTTTTGTACTTTGACGCTGCTTCATATCAAGATCGGAATAGCGCAATACAATCAAGTCGAATAATTTTATTTTGGTTGTCACTTTCTCGATTGTTTTTTTGGTTAATCGGACTGGAAACAATTACATGAGCGTTATCACGTCTTCACCCTGACATACTGCGAACATCCGGTACACGTATACTAACAGATGTGCACAGAATCTCAAAAACAAATAGGTAAGCCAGATGTCTTTTAAATTTTGCTCTAACGTGACACTGCTTTAGACGTACATCATCTGTTGTCACCTTAACTGTCTTTCAGCGGCACCGCGCCCACCATCTTATCGCCTTTCCCGTGACTTCTACAACGTTGGAAGTTGTAGTAGTTGGATAACAGTTTAGGGCAAGTTCGGAACCAAGGGAAGCGAACACTAGAGTACACAATAGGACGAATTGTAGGACTATTCTGATAAGTAGCAGCAAAAAACAACCAGCATGAATAAGTGAAGTAATAAGTAGTAGCGATACTGTAATGCAGCAAATCCCATTTTTCCTCAACATTGTACGGATATTACTCAGCTTGCGCGGTTGTTTTGAAAGGAGAATAAACACAATCTCTCTTTCCATTCTAGTCGGTAACCTCGTGATCAGGACTTCTCTGTTATGTTGAGGCTACTGGCTTCAATGAACCGCCTGAACGTGGTTTGAGTTGTTGACTGAAGTATGAGGATTTAGCTTGTTTGTGGTCCAGCCGTCAATGCTACTTGGTTTCAAAATTAATTTACGAATCCTCCACAGTTTGCACGCTGCAATTATCAGACGTCTATGCAAATATTGTGCAACGTTGTTGTCTTGCTTAGTGCCATTCTTTGTATGCTTCTTTTTGTATTTCTGATACGCACTTTTTAGCGAACACATTGTGATAAAATATGCTGGCATTATATCCTTGGGAGATATATCAAACCACTCAGATCTGGAATGTACTTCGCGAACTAATCCGCGTAATTTTTTCCTGTTGTCTTCACCATGATATTCATTACTTCCTAGTAAGTATCAGTCTGTAATCTTTTCGTCGCCTAACAGTGGTCGGCGGTCATTGGTTTTTTGCTAGTTCTGCTTTTTACGGTCACTTTTTATGTAAAGTAACTGAACATATGATTCCTGGAGATCTAACATGACCATTCTGTATTTGGTGGGGTTTAACGTTTTACGTAAGACGACTGAAATAACTATCAGCTGTTGAGAATTTGGTTTTACAGTTTGTGTAACTGCGCGGATAAGTACGCTGTACATAATACTGGCCGCGTTGTAATTTCTTTGACTTCACTCACTCTGTTATATATCTGTCTCTATGTTGGAGTGAGTACATTTTCGATTCTATTTGCCTATTTCAAACTACTATATTCGGCGTGGCAGTCAGAAAATTTCTGATGGTGAATGTTCGCATTTTGGAAAGGTAAGATCCACTCAGGTTTATAAGCTGTCGAGGATTATTTGGAAAGTTTCGAACTTTGGTGTATTGGAAATAAACCACTCGAAATTAGAGAGAAGAAAACACCCCATTTTCTCCTGGTCGTTGGCAAGGATGCATACGCCTTGCTGGAAAACCTAGTATTTCCCTCCCTCACTTCCGTGCGCTTCTTTGAAGCATCTGCCCTTAGGCATTTTCCATCGATCAACTTTGAAGTGGTGGAAACAGCGACATTTTGTACTTTAATTTGAAAGGAGAATCAGGATAATTGTGCATTCCTGTCTAACATTTAACCCGCAAGACGCAATTTCGATGACAAACTAAAAATTCAGCTAAGAGATCAGTTAATTGCGGGAATCAATATTCCTGGTCTCCATCAAAATTTATTGCCAATACATGAGTCGTACTACCATTCAGCCATAGTCCTGTGAATTATTTCAACATGTTGCAGCTGCAGTGAACGAAAAACCAGTTGTGTTATGTAATATGAACAGTGTTAAGAAGCGGGCACACTAACAACAGCAGCAACCTAAGAACGGGAAATGCAGCGTTCGACATACGTCATTCTACCCAAAACTGTTCAACATTGAAACAACTGTAGGTTATGTGGTCATAACCGGTCTCGACTTGCCTGCAAGTTCACAGTTTCGAATACCATGAATGTGGTAAGATATGCCACATTCCAGCTGTTCTTATTTCGAAGACGTATTTAGTCCATATCGTCTCCCAACATAAATTGGTGAGTTGGTTACTGTTTCCAGGTTGTTCCTCTCTATATTGTACATATCAATTCGATGCTCCCTGCTTTAAACGCGTTTACCATTTCTGATGTTATTTATTCTGTTGTACGCATCATTCTTCATGTCATCAGTTTCAGATATATCCGCGTTCACACATGCATGTTTGCCGTCCAATATGCATGGCGTGAATATTTTTGCCGCAGCCGTTTAAACATAAGTTTACTGATGGTACTGCAATCTTCGATCTACGCTGGTGACAGTGTCATTTCATTACACATCATCATCATAGACAGCAATACATCACATATTCGCCCATCTGGTTGTCTTAAATGCCAACCATGCGTCTAGCGATGGGTCGCATCTGACCAAGCAACCTCAAACGAGTGCACGCAATTTCATCGCCGTCGCATACACTTAATACTTCACGTCCAAACATTTCCGTGGGTTTTCGGTAGCCTTCCCTTACGTCGATCCCACATACCGTCTGCATCGTTGCACAGCTGCAAATTTCGTCCCATTCGAGATCTTTTCTTGTGCACGTCGTCATCAACATTTAGCCATACGACTATTTAGCGTCCTTAAAGAAATTTTATCACTGAGATTCCCGTTACTCTGCTCGCACAACCCCGACAGCGTCCGCTAGCTTAGCCTTCTCTAACACAGGATTCAATAGCCAACGCGGCCCCCCTAACCTATCTTGACCCCGAATTCACTTGCCGCACTGCTGCTGATGCACCGACTCAGCATCTGGTCTGGTTTAGTATTCACAGATCGACACATCTGGCAATTCTGGAATTTTAGCCACCCCGGATATCTTTCCGACGGTGTTGTTCTCATATTTGCAGGCAGTACTGTGTACACCTCGGGTTAAACGACCTCACGACTTGAACCACTAATGCTTTCCGCAACATCACTCATCGATAAGTTACTATCGGACGAGATCAGACATCTCGGTACTCACCTCACGCTTCCGGCACGGACAGTTCACTGGACGTACCGACGTGCTTTTCACTTTATCTCCTCCACGACACTCTCAACATTCAGGACTGGCCCAGAGACAATCTATGCAGTTATTCATACGAGTGTAACTTTTGCTACCTCAGCCAGTATCGGATCCTGTAATGTCGTAAGCACTACCTAACGCTGGTAATGCAAGAGGAACACGACTAGCATCAATGTCCTCGCTGCACGGTCACTCCTGTTTGCTCATTGGCGCACAGTCTACTTCGATCTCTATGACTCATTTGCTTTTACAGCCCTAAATCAAGCGCTTTACGAGGCTATACCAGATGGCTTGCGCACGTTTACAAAGAATTCATCTTGTTTGTGCAAACCACAAATATCTCCAAGCCAGTATCGTTGTCCATTAAACGGCTGTGTGGGTAACACCACCGATACCGAACCTACGCTGCTTTCTCTCAATCTAATTGGCGTTCATTCGCACGAATTGCTTGGGGATATCACTCAGTTTAGGCATTGCGTATTATTCCTAGGCCTTTGGATGTAACCTTTTGTTGATTTTTTGTTGTGGATTTTTTACCCCGTATGTTTGTCTAAATTTCACGTTTTGGAACGCTTGTACATGTTTGCTGAGCCTTCGAAGAACCATTCGGAAGGCCGCCTCAAGCTCCCTACCTTCTAGCCTACGATAGACGTTCTATTCCGATTGCCGTTGTATACCTTGCACTTGGCGCCTTTCACGGTTTTTGCAGTTTGAAAGTCTAGCGGTCTGGAAGGAGGTACAATGATGCTACCTATGTCGAGTCCCTGTCAGCACCCAACTGGCACACTTCGACCGCATCGTTGTGGAGTAAACCAACTAGCAAATCGACTCGGGAAAATCCCACCTGCCCTCCGCTCTGCGCCCTACATACACGCATTCATTAGGCCTCAGCACGCATCATCACTGGTGTGGCTCTTGACTGCCTCCTTATATGAGGCTCGCACATCACGGTCACCGTGGACAATTTCATATGCAGTGACTCGACGACCTCGGAAGCAGGCAACCCTCTCGGCTACACTGCTTGGTGCATTCACCAGCCTATTACACCATGTTCTGCAGTTCACATCTCACACATTAGGTTAGTTTTGTTGTAGCCCCACAAACCGTGCGAAATCAGAACACAAGCTGTGAGAACACACACGAATGGCATGTTAATCATAAATATGACCAGTCCGACAATCAGCTACCCCGAGAACATAAATCTATTGACCACCAACGAATGGTAAGGCGAACAAGTTTAAACGGGTGGTTAGATAAATGTACGTCAGCCGTCTGCAGCAGGTTTTAGTCTAGTCTAGCGCAGTAGTGTAAGGTGAGGAACCTTATCGCCCTAAATCCTTTGCGTATGTACTCAATGGCTTCG
>LOND01001220.1:5377-18888 GCA_014220965.1 Paragonimus kellicotti | reverse complement strand
GAAGTCAGAAGACCGGTTTTGTGAGATAGTAGTACCATTTTGTATGTTCTCGTCGACTGCCACGCTTAACACCGATAAAAGTCGAAAATAAACGAATTTAGTGTATAAATTATGTCAGTCCATACACTAGTCTATCATTTGGTCGAAACTAAAGTAGACGAATGTTCAACGACGTCTGCGAACAGTGGACTGGCTTGTTACGCATGACAAGCACCGTTGTTATGTGTAGCAGCTGACGAGAACATGCGAAAAAGTAATTGGCGTTCACGGAGACGATAAGAGAAGCATTGTGTCGTTCGAAGCGGCGTTAACGTTAATGTGAAGCACAAAAACAAGTGTGTATGCTACACCGACGTTAATGAACATAGTTCGCATACCCAAATGTCCATCCTCCAGGGAAGATGTGCGCCTACGACTTCCTAAAGTCAAGGTTACTTCTCATGATATGGCAGCCCGTGTCCTGGCACGTTTCTGGCGTCGAAGATTTTACTCCAAAGAATGTCTCTTCAATCAGATCGGTCCGGGAAGGAACGCGAGATATTCAAGACCCATTTCTTGGGTCGCGCCTGTCGCTTCATAAGTCTGCCGTCGCCGAAAACTGTAATTCAGCAGGTTGATTCACGATGGGCTCTACTAGAATCGGCGGTGAATCAACCCACTGCTGACCATCTTCACCGGGTGAGAAATAATGTCTCCATCAAGATATTTTCATACCTCGTGATGGGGGACATTGAGTTACCATGAAATCTTTGCGAGCTCACGTACACTTTTCGTGGATCGAGTGTCCGCAAAATTTCTGAGCTCATTTATTTCCTAGGACCAAACAGAACACGTCTGTGATTACGCACTGTTAAACGCAGTGAAGCTCCATCTCGAACGGTTTACGTTCTTATCAGTGAGAACTTGATGGTCGTTAACCACATTGCTATCATGGTCAACTTCATCTGTAACGTTGAACAGATTCGCCAGAGCCCACAGAAACGTCAGTCGAATGGATACAAAACGTCTCAGACCTTATATCTCATCTTTGATTATAAATGCCCCAGTTCAACCTGTTCTGGTGATGTTCTGTGCGTAAAACTTTCTGACACACTGAATGTAGCTGCTGAGGTTAACTCATCTTTATCTACGATCAAACCCCGCAAGGTTTCATGTCAACTTCGCTGGTGCGAAATCAAATTGCTCAATAGTAAACGAAAGAATTATTTGGCATTTAGAAGATCTGAGACTGAACCCAATCCGAGTTCTTATGCTGACATTAGAAATCGATGTGCGGCTCTCATTCGGAAAGAGCGCTTCTGTCCTTAGAGTCAGCCCACGAGGCGATTTGTCCACGACCCCGAAAGCCTGTTACGTTTCGTGTTACCTACCAGTGGTGAAAGTCAGGTGTTTATCAGTTGATCGGTCCAACAGGACTAACCAGCATCTATACCGAATCTACAAATGCGCTAGCTGTATGTTGTGATGGCACCTTCATATCATTTCTTACGGCATCGTTCTCCCTCACAGCTGTCGTCCTTCCAGATGCTATATGCAAAGTGGATGAGTCTGTACTGGACAACCTGCGTTATCTCAATGATAACTCATTTAGTAAACATTGAATTCCCTTTCTTGTTTTACTTGAAGTTGTCCAACAGCTGGTTGGCCTAATGAGCATAGTTTTCATGAGTTTGCTCGAACAGGATTCTGTACCCACGAGTGGGAAATTAACCAACTTAGCCCCGGTATTCAAGGATGATCGCCATAATCGTCCTAATCATTACGTATCAATCACTTTGCTCACCAGCTCATCCAAAATGCTTGGGGTGCTAGTATGTGGTACTGCTTTCTAGATGCCTATCTGCAAATAATTCTCTTCAAAATGCCTAGCATAGCTTGCATAGAGGACTCTCATTCGCAACAACCCTCTTGTTGGACAGCTGTTATTGGACGCAGTCAGCGGATCATAACAAGATTGGATGTTGTGTACCTTGATTTTGCTAACTCGTTTGGTTGAATGAACCACATTGCATTACTCAATAAATCATATAGCTTTGGCGTTCACGACAGTCTGCTTTGTCTACTATTCTTCTGCTTCACCGATCGCTGTTGACCTCTAAGAATCTGTTTCTGTTTCCCTAATTCCCATTGGAACAGTAGTGGAGTACTCCAGGGCTCGATTTTCGGGTCTCTACTCCCTAATCCTATAGACAACACATCGTTGCCAGTCGTCTATATTGTAGCGACCACAATAAACGATATCTTTGATAGTCGCACTCCGTTGTATATTTTCAAAGATTTTGGTTTATTACACACTTTTATTTCAGTCTGGCTGCTACTTTGTAGTATCCATCCCGGTGCTTAAGTTACGTTTCGCTGCATGCCTTGCCAGTTTGACATGCTCTCTCTGTACATTCTATTTTACAGGGTCGATTATAAGGCACGGGGTTAACGCGCTGAATCCTGATTTTCATTGTCGTGTGTGTTTCGATAATGAGAACTAGGCTCGGTTTTATTTTGTTGGACCGTTCGAACAGCGTAAATTCTGTCCGGTCGAAAGGTTTATCTGAATGCAACAACTGTGATCGATCGTGAACGGTTATCAATCTGAGATAATCAAAATCCTCGAAATTCAATGCACGCAACTTAAAGTCTTCGATTGAATGTTTCAATTGTCAATTTTGGTAACTTCGTTAATGTTAAACTGGCCCTGTAATTCTTGCCAAATAAGAGGGTGCACCAAAAAAGTTTATTGGCGGGATGCGTTTGTGAAACGTAGTGTCGTAGTGAAAGCACTCTGTCACATTTGGTTTATATAATAGTCGAACACTATTAAATCAGTAGATGCGAAGAATAGGTATAGAAGAAAAGCGTTGCCATTGTATATTTTGATTGGTTAACTTTGATGGGTCTTTGGTGAACCCCAAGGCGACAATAACCGGCTCCGACAAACTGTGGCCAATGGCGGTTCGAATCAGAATTTTATTGCAGGCCTACTGGGGACCCACTCTGTACCATCTCTTGGCAGATTTGAACTAGTGTCGGTATGTAATATGTAAGTATTATGGACCATGAATGTTCATTATTTCTGACGATTTTGGCATTGCATTGCTCTATCAAAAGAAACCACAGACTGTTGGCTGTCAAATTCCGGTGAAATCAATGGGAACGCGCCATAATCTTTAAACCTCTCAAGTACCTAACTTTGAGTCTGGTGATCAGTGCATCATGAACGTGCGAAATAGTAAGTTCGACGGAAAAAAGTCTTCTCTGTTCCTCCGGCTTGTTTTAATCGCACTAAACTATAGTCTGGACATTAGTTAAGGTGGAAGTAGTGCAGCTTAATAAAAGAGTTCGATTTTTTTGTATGTAATTCAAAAACTGATATGTTTGTACATGAACGTAATAAGATTTCAATGCCAACTTTAAAAATTTAAAGAAGAACAGGTTACCATTGGTCGAAAAGACATCCTTTTAATGTCAAACTTCCTTCTACAAAAGCCAGAAGATCGGAAATCTTGGCATTTTGGGCGTCATCATACTCAGGGGGGAAAATGTGAGAAAACAGTAGTGCAGTTTACCGAGTTAATAAATTAAATGTTCACACAGCCCCTTTTAACTCTCAACCAATATGAATGGCCGTGTTAAGATAGACAAAGTCCGACTGGTTTTAATCCCTGCAAACCTATCACGGTTTTTGTTAAAAATTTAGAGCAAAATGAAACAGTGCGCATACCTTTGACCAACGATGATCAGTCCCATAAGACCATAGTGCACGAGCGTTTACTATCAATAGCACTGATCGGGATGAATCAGAAGTTAAAAAGCTCCAGCCGACTGCACAAGAAAACTACAGAGATTTAAGTCAGCTTACAATGAAAACACTGTCATTGTTAAAGTGAATACTTATTGGCTGTGTTGTCTAAAGTTTTCCTACTCACATGCGACAGAAAATTATACCGAAACAATCCGAAAGGAGTATTGATGGTTGTCAGAGCACTGGAAGCCTCGTCAAGTGGAATCTGTAGAAAAGCGTCCTTTAAATCAAGCTTTGAAAAATATTTTGAGCCATGAAATTGATGCAGAATGTCCTCTGGTTCAACAGTGGCACAACTCCTTTGCAAAAGGAATTTGTTGAGCGTGACTGGATAATTACCATAAAGTTGATGAGTTTTACCGTCACGTTTGAGCGTAGTCACAATGGGATTAGCCGGAATCGAAGACTGCAGAAGCGTCAATATATTTTTTCCACAAGCTGATCGATTGCTTCTACGATGGGCTCACGTAACCCAAAAGGAATGATTCGTTGCTTCATAAAAATCGGGTTGTCTTGGAGTTCGAAAAAAATTGGTTTAATACGCATTCCACCAGAAGCTTTCGAACAATGAAAGTTTAAACTGCATTTTCGTTCCACGATCATCCGACAACAATCGAACGGGAATGTTCAAAAATGTCCATATTTTCTAAACCAACAATCGATGGCCCACGATTACTGAATCAAAAAGGTGGCAATTGTTAACACTGGACTGAGAATCAGAAAGTGTGATTTGACAAGAACCAAGAATTGTTAAAGCGTGTCCAGTGATACCTTTCACAGAAACTTCAGAAGGTTTTATGATTACCGTCTTCAGACACTTTACGAAATCAACAGGCAGGAATGATTCAACGCAACCGGTGTTCACAATGAATGTGTACACAATAGAATTATTAACTAGATAGGTTCGTTTAATGTGACTGGTAGAATCAACAGAATTAACAGCAAGAGCAATAGAATGAAAGTCGGAACTCAAGTTACCATCGTCACAATTGGATTGTGTAAAGAAGACTTTGAACTGTGACAGATCTCGGACCGATGGATTACTGAGGGACATCCTAACTCTGTTGATAAATTGATACATTTTTCCTTTTGCATGAAAAATGGCAGGGTTGCCCTCAAACAGATTAACCCCGAAGTTGATATAAGTTCCTCGAGTACATTGGAGCCGATTGTGATAAAGCTTCCATTCAGCCTACGATTGGAATGAGCTAAGAAGGCAGAGTACGTCTATTAACGATGACACGAGCCCATCTTGTTTGCGCTCGCCAAGTTTGCTTAACAATCCGCGGTAGTGCGATAGGTTGCAATGACGTTCTCAGCAATGTCCAACCAAACGTACCTAGAGGAGCGGATTCAAGAAAGGAACCAGTAAACTGAATTTCACTACCGCAAAGTCTTGTATTGTGAGTTGCAGTTTTTGCGGATTTGCGTACACCACTTAAGGATGTTCTGAGTTCATCAGGAGTGTCATCGAGTGTCCTAATAGGTCGCTTGGGGAGTCGGATTGTCGAATGAAAAACCAGGTGAGGTGAAGACGGTTGCTGAGATCAGCATTATAGTTTGCTGCGTAACCCCAGGAGCTAAACTACACAGGAGCCCTCGTCCAGTGGTAGGGTAGTCTGGACCAGTTAGGGGAACTTATGTTCGGAGGGAGTAAACAAAGGGAATGACCTGGAGATTTCACTGGCCTGCCTGTGGTATGATGTGTAAAATAGTTCCAAAACTCATAGTTGCATATTGTACCTAGGCTATTAAGAAAGTTCGCATGATGTATGCTGTCCGATTGTTTGTCCGCATGCCATGTGACTGTGTGGCGCGAACCCGAACCACACACACTTCCGGTTTACTCGCTCGTCGACGGCCGGTCTCTAGCCTCCCTAGCTAATTTGCGTGTCGGTGCCATTTATAGCGCTATAAGAGACCTCTTGTATATTTCGTCGAATAAATATTCGGTTTCTACTCTCAACGACCTTTTTTGCATTTCGCGTCTGGTAAATTCGTACCCGGTAAAACGACTTAGTGCGTTGTGCACCAAAGGATATTATCTGATCAATTGGCCACCGAATATCCGCGAAATCATTGGTAGTGTCACTTGTTCACAGTGCGCTGTGAGTGCGAAACAAAAAATTTGCAACACGTTACTATCCCAACACGAGTCAGATATCAAGTGAAACACCGAAGCCGACCAATTCACTGTAAGCTTCAAACTGTCAGAGAAACAAGCCACAAAGAAAGGTATCCTCTTTGTGATTGTTCAATTTGTTGAGGTCTGCTGCATTATTTTTGAGATTGCTTTGCTTTGCTTGATCAATGCTGAAGAGACGGCCGTATGTTTTATTATGTCCCCTAAAGTTAAACCGCACTAATCATCTTTATTTTTACACCAGCTACTGCAACCGTTTCCTTACTCTTATTCAGTCTGAGCCCTGTAAATTTCTAAATGCCAAAATTGACATTCCCATTCTATATTTTTTCTTGAGTAATTTATAACTGTAAGCATTTCACGATGCGCGAACAGTTGTTCTGCTCCTACCCAACCAATGACCACGTGTTTGATTGGGTTCACTTCCGAGTTTTGTCCCCATTACTGAGCGATACCTTATTTGTAGATTTTGTTGTACGGGCACACTCTTCGTTCAATTTCTGGGAACTTTCCACATTCGAGGTGAGAGATTTAATTTTCATGTACACTGATTCAATTAGTACCGTATTAAATCCAGTTTTTACGAGCGCCTTCTCATTAACCATTTCGAAGATAGATTACCTTTTCTGTCGTTGGATATTGAGAAAGACGTGTATTAGATCGACTCGGTGTGAACGTGGATCGTTAGTGAACGATTCAATAGATGGCCCGGATACCTTGCTTTTCAACGAGGACGGGTAACAACGCTCTTCTGTCATGGAATTCCGGCATTCTACGAGAATGACGAAGTCGGACATTGTGGAAATTGCCACCGGTCCTGACAATTATGGCGTTATCGAGGCTGATCCTGCTTCTCTGGACCAACAGTCTGTCACTGGATGACCATGCGCTTCTCTGCCACTCGAGGCCGCAGCGGTGTCTCATGAACCATTCCCCCTTTCGAACGAGGGTCAGCTGGACACTCATACTTATGGTAACATTCCCATTTATGTTAACCTTGATTCTTTATAGTTTACGAACGATTCTTTCATGCCAAATGTTTTCAGCGTTCCCAGGAACCTTTCTAGCGATAGGGTCCCACCTGAACCGTGTTGTTGGATAGGATTGTTGCTTGTTTTCGTCCCCTTGTAGTAAGCAGGGATCCATTCCAGAGGTAAAGATAGGGAGGGTGGTGGTCCCGTCGGGGAGGATTGAGAATGTGTCCATGTCCACCACTGTTTTTCCCGTTCGGCTCAATCATTATATCGTGAATGTTTCTAATGAAGTTCCTGATGATCTGTTAGAAGAATGGCTGATCTTGAAGGCAGAGGAACTAAAACTGAGACGTTGACTACTCGGTCTCCATAAGAGATGCCCTAAGCTCATGGAAACCGAATCCATCCCGACAGCCGGGACTGGATTCAATACGACGTCAAGGGATATCAACTCCTCCGTTTAGCTGCGGGCCTCAGGAATAAACCCCTTCAGTTTAGACCTTGTTGAGTCGTTAGAGCGAGTTGTCAGACCGTCGGTTCTTGGAGCCAGTCTTCCAGAAATTGAAGTGGACAGTTTCGATGGATCCCTGAAGAATTAATTTATCTTTGTCAGAAATTTTGAAGGTAACGTGACAGACAAATTGAATGATGAAGGATCAAAACATAGTTTACGTGGTGGAGCGAAATAGGCAATTAAGCACTGCGCATTCATTCCAAAAGAGGTGGGGTTTATGGAAGCTGTGAAAATTTTGCACCAGCAATTTGGTCGCCGACACGATAGTATGCAAAACGGTAGGTAGAGAAGTTTTCATGGGTCCTAAATTAGTCGCTGACGATGTTGATGGTTTGCGTGGACTAGCCAGTCAAATGAAGGGCTGTCAGGCGATGTTGATGCAGCTAGATTACGGTGCAGAGCTGAACTGCTCAAGCCAACCTCATTAAAGCAGTTGAGCAATTGCCACACCACTTACAGAAAAGATGGGCAGAAGCTGCTGGCAGCGTAACTGAGTGCTGTAGGGAACCTATCTTCAGCGACCTATTAGATTTTGTGGAGAAAAGAGTGACAGTCAGCGCTAGTCAGTATGGCCAGTTGGTCGCTCGCTCAGAAAGCAGGACAAATAACCCAACGTTCTCTGGACCCTCTGGAGTCAGGTACTCGAGATGCAACGTTGGAGTAGGTGTACCTTATGAGAAGGTGAACTTGAAGTGTCCGGTTTGTAAGGGCAACCACGATATATCTGATTGTGGTTGGTTTGGCAGTCAATCTCTGAAGCAACGCAAAGCAATACTGAAGAAACTCGGGCGTTGTTTTGTGTGACGAGGTCTTGTAGGGTACAGGTACGATGTGCGATATCGGGTTGTGGTCGACGTCATCATACATTGGTTGATGAGGACAAGCCTGAAGAAAGTAAGAAGGAGAGGACAAGGTCATCCTTGTGCAGTGATACGTCCAATCTAAACGGCGTGTGTCTATGATTTGTCTCAATAATGTTGGTTGGTTCAGGATCGTCAGTGACAGCGTAGACCTTTTTAAATAATGGGTATGACACTACGTTGCTTGATAAATCTATTGCAAGGGCAATTGGTTTGCAGGGACGGCCCTGTCAGATGATGTTCCGTACTCTACACGGAACTTGTGCAACACCATGCAATAAAGTATCAGTTGAGTTGCAATCCTTGGATCAGGAGCATTCTATCACAGCTGGTTCAGTTTATACGGTGAAACAGCTGCCGCTGACGCAGGCTGACGTCGTCCAACAGTCTGAGGTAGATAAATGGGCTCACGTGAAGGGCCTTTCTTCCAAAAGAATGACTGAAAACGGAGTAGGGATTCTGATAGGATGCGACATCCCTGAAGCACACTGGGTACTGGAACAGAGACTGGGCAGTGGCAATGAGCCTTATGCGAGTAAGATCATTTTCGGCTGGAGTCTCCGAGGTCCGTGTCGTACCATACCCCGGAATGAACATTGTGTAAACCTCGTCGGAGCACGTCAGGTCTCGTTGGATGATTTGATCCGAAGATGTGTGAGTTAGATTTTACTGACGGAAGCACTTCGGAGGACAAAGAGCTTTCTGTAGAGAACAGACAAGTATTATGTATGACTGAAATCCGTGTAATACTCAACGACGGTCACTATGAGGTAGGACCGCCGTGGAGACAAGGTACTTGGGTATTGCACAACAATAAAGAGGTTGCTGAGAAACGTCTTGCTGCATTGAAGAGAAGGCTGACTCGAGATCGAAAGTTAAGCGCTGGCTGCTCGACGGTTATACTGTATCATATCAGAAAGAGCTACATAAGTAAGTGTGCTACAGTTGTAACACAGAAATGGTACTTGCCACACCATTCTGTGGTTAACCTGAAAAAGCCGCTGAACAGTGGGCTGTTTCTCTCAACAAAACCCTACTCAAGGATCCAGGATCTGAATAACAGTTTGTTAGGAGTACTTATGCGTTTTCGCAAATACCGGTGGCAGTCTCCGCTGACATTGAAGAGATGTTTCTGCAAGTGAGAATGCCATGTCGTGACCGAGGTGCATTAAGTTTTCTTTGGTGGGTTCTGATTCGTTTGAAGGACCTACCGGATACTTACGAGCTGAATGTCCACCCCTTTGGAGCGACATCGTCGTCATTTCATGCTAGTTTCGCACTGCCAAAAACAGCTGTGGATAATCAGCAGAAGTTTCTACCGAAGACTGCGACCGTAGTGAAAGAAAACTTCTACGTGGATGACTGCCTAGTGTCATTCGACTCAATATCCGAGGCCAGGGCTGTGGTAGATGAACTTCGAGCGATGCTGCGGCTGTGTGGGTTTAGACACACCACTAACCGTGTTGAGGCCGTTGGACATTTACCAAATGAAGAAACACCTACTGACTCCCGGAATGCTGAACTCCATAGCTGTGAATACCAGCGACCTCTGGAGCGTGAGGTGGCATGTGGCAGACGACTGATTCCGGCTTCAAATTCAACCTCCCTCACACCGGTTACACGAAAAGAGGAATATTAAGTTGTGTGGCTTCGTTATACGATCCCTTGAGAATAGTGGCACCAATGTTATTGCCGGCTCGCAGGTTGCTCCAAGACCTTTGTCACCAAGGCATCGGTTGGGACTCCGATATAAAGGAGTATGATCGGGTGCGCTGGGAAGGTTGGCTGAACGATGTCGAATCCATAGACAGCGTGGTATTGCCCAAATGCATGGTTCATGGACTTCCTCAGCGAATCTTGTCGAACTGAATATTTTCTGTGGTACGTCGGAAATCGGTTACGGAGCAGTGGGCTATCTAAGGGTGGTTCTCCCGAATAACGGTATACAATGCGACATTCTGATGGGCAAATCTAGAATGGCTCCAAAGAAAGCAGTTACGATGTCAAGGCTGGAGCTCACGATAGCCGTTCTTTCGTCCACGTTGATGTATTTCCTGATTCGTGAGTTGAAAATTCCAATAAGTAATATTGTACGGTGGACAGATTCCCCAATAACGTTGCAAAACCTACAGAACACTTCATCGCGTTGCTAATCGTATGAGGCTCATCCACAACTTCACTCCTGTCAACCAATGGCATCATATGTCTTCAGAATTGAATCCGGCCGATGTGGCCTCACGGGGAATATCACATGCCTTGAGTAGGGAGATGAGACTCTGGCTGTGATGTCCGAGCTTTCTGTCGAATCCGGAAGAACAGTGGCTGAAGATGTCAACTTTATCGTGCCTGTTAAAAGCATACCCCGAGAGTAGACGCGGTCACCATGGAATCTAACTTTAGTTTTGTACTGGACCAGTTGGTGCCCAGATACTCCAGTTGAACAAAACTACTGTGAGCCCTCGCTTGGTTAAAGCGGTAACTTCGTGTCCGTGGTGATGTGCATCAATCAGATTAGGACCTTTTCGTGCGTCCGAAATTGATGCCTCTTTTCTCAAACAAATGAAATGTGTGCAAAAGTGCCAATTCTCCAGGGAACTCAGGGTCCTGTAGGCGTCCACCATAAACCCTCATAGGGTGGGTTGACTTGAAAGATTGTGGCCAGTTCTGATCGATGGAGCATAATATCTTGACGGTAGGATCCGACCAGAGAATGAAGACAGTGCGAACCTGATGATCATTCCCCATCAGGGTGCTGTCACAAGTCTTTTGATACGTCACTACCACAGATCCGAAGGGTACATGGGTGCCTCACATGTGCCTGCCAGCAACAGAAGTCGGTGTTGGATTTTGAAAGGTGTGACTGTCGTTAAAGTTAGTGTTAGACGAGTGCTGTCACTGTAAAAGGGTTTATGCTAAACAGTGCACTCAAACGATGGCGCCAATCCCATCGATGAGAGCGTCAGCGGACGGTGACAGTCAGGTACTGTAAGGATTGCTGTTGATAACATTCGAATACGAATCCAACAGCTTCCACTCAGGTTTCTCTGCCTGTAGTAGGGAGTGGAAACAGTTTCTGTGGGCGTCATTCCACTGGACGACCATTTAAGCAGAGGTGTTGAGGCCCGAAGAGTCATTCGGGTACCGTTTCCGTGTTGTCCACCACAAAGTCCACTAAACACCGGCGGAAAAATTCTTCGCTCCAAGAATTCGGGACTGAAGAAATATGCCGCGATCATCACCTCGTATCAAACGGTACTTCTCAGGCTCTCCTTAATAAGTAGTTATATTAATGGTATCGTGATATCACACACGTCCGTTTCTCTAAAGTTTCGCCTCCTACGGATGAAACAGTCAAATTTTCCTCCAGTGAAATTTTCCAATCCCAAGATTGGGAATTTGAAATGGACACAGTGGCCGTCCGTTGCGACACTGAGAAGGCTGGTCAGGTGCTTTGTAGGGTAGATGACAGCGACGTCGCCCTTGCAGCCGCAAAGAAAGGCCATCAGCACAACTCAGCAGAAAAATCCGAATCCAACATAACAGCCTTCTCTACTTCTGTCCTCAATCTCAGGTAATATCTTACAAGTTTTCCCGCATTGTTCTTTCTCTTTCCTCACATTGGCAAACGAAGAAGCACCTTTTGAATGTTTGTGTGCAAACTGTTTGAGTCTTTTTAATGTGCTAGCGGAAATCAGGCAGTCGGTTCGCCACAATCAACTGCGTATCTCCACCCTCAGGGAGACCTGACCTACAGGCGATATCAGTGAAAATTAATTAAATGGCTGCGGAAACCAGGCCTACCGAACTGACTCTGTCAGAAATAGACTGCCGGCGCTGTCGTTTTCATTGAGCAGAAGCTCCCAACACTCATGGTTTTGGAATAATTTCAGTTCTCAGCTAAATGTTATGCTCAGTGGCTGCGACTACGACTGCACGGCGAAGGCACACAACTAGTGAAAACCAGTTATCACTATCCCTCATGCAACAGTTTAGATGATGATGAAGCTCTCCTTGTAAGCGTTGAAAACATTTTAGGACCAGCACGTTTTTGTCATCTGCTTATTATGGGGGATATGGGGGATCTCAATGCAACTAATGCATACTGATCATCAGTCTCATTAGGGTTGTGAAGGCTGATTCCTGACTTTCGCATTGACGGTGACAAGACAAAAGCATGAATACAACGTGCCAACACTCCGACGCGTTATTGTTATAGTTAGATTCCCTATCTGTTGTACCCAATCATAACTAGCGAGGGCCAACATCAAGCAGCCGCTTGGACATAGGGATCACTCGCTGCGCGTGCAGTGACCAGCGGTCGTGTGGCTTCTCTAAGGATCCCGGCTGCAACCATGTTTTCCCGCTTGTTTGTTCTGTACGCATGATTCTGTGTACGCCTGCTATAGGAGGCCTGATATGAACTCAGTGCCACTTTCTTCAGTCGTGCAACTAATTGCACGCAGCGAATGCTTGTCCTTTCCTAACGACTCATCTACTATTCCATTCTTCAAGGTCGTTTAACCCGAACCTTTCCGAGCGTTGTTTAACGCACTCGAAGGTTCCACGCACTTTTCGCTTGGCGCGCTTTTGAGTGCCGCCGAGTGGGCGGTAGCCCACCTCGCGCTTCTTTTCTTTCTTCTCTTGGTTGCTGCCGTTGGTCCCAGACTAGGCTAGAGCTAACTACTTATCATATTTCCAAACATTGCTGGAAATATACGGTTTGTTTCTAAACCCCACTGCGTTCTCTAGTTCGATGCCTGTTGGGACTACGTTTCGATTGCTCTTCAGGAAAGGCGTTCTAAATTGTTAGTGGACGAGGGTTTAGTGCATACCAACTTGTCCACTATATATCAAATCCAGTGTTGACGAGCGCCTTCTCATTGACCATTTCTAAGATAGATTACCTTTTTCTGTCGTTGGATATTGAGAAAGGCATGTATTAGACCAACAGATTACGCGTAACGCGGTATGAACCTGCATCATCGGCAGTTAAAAGATCACGCGGAATAAATGATATGTTGTATACAATATAGTGGCTGCGTGGCTCAGAGATCCTCAGACAACTGCCGAATTTGTGTACTTCCACCCCACGCAATCTGTAGAAGGTGTTGGGTTAAAAAAGACTACGTTACAACCGAATATTGTATCCAAATCTAAAAGATTGCCAAAGATGAGTTGCAAGTATTCCAGTTGGCACAACGCTTGGTTGAATCAGTTCAAATCT
>LOND01001219.1:52390-69244 GCA_014220965.1 Paragonimus kellicotti | reverse complement strand
GCAAGGTGTAGGCACCTTCATGTTGTATGTTTGAATATAGATGTAGCTAGTTTTAGTGGTTAGGTCCCCTCCCCTTCTTTTCTTCCTCTCCTCCTATATGTGATTCTGCTTCGTTGTTGTGTGGCAGTTAAGCATCTGTGTGGACCACTGATGTATTACCGTCAATGATGATGAATGATGATGGGGCATGTGAAGTATATAAGGCACATGCGGTCAGATACACTGTGACGAGTACTAACTGAATGTGTGTCACCTACATCAATCTGAGGTTTCCCTTTATATTGCCAAAACCATGGACTATACCCTATATTCAAATAGGATTCATTCTTGTGGGTTTGTACTTCTTAAGAAACTGCGAAGTGCTTTCTTAGTAATTTTACCTACATTTGGTGTTCCCAAAGAGCACCTTACGGAATTTTGCAGACAACAATGAGTGAAGTAGTAATTCACTTTTAATCGTCCCGAGCAATACGCACGATCCTTGGGTAAACGCCCTGGAACGCTCAGAAAAACCCTATTATGGACCATGTAGTGTAAGCCTACGCCATTTCGTTCTGTACGAATTGAACCTGGACTTGAATTAAAACCGGGTAGCCACATGAAACATTACAGATAATATGTACAATGAACATTATGGGTTCCTCACTGTGTTCAAAGCCCTGTCACTGCTTCCTCGGCTGTTAAGGGCTTTGTTTGTGTATAGCTTTATGAAGCTGTCGCCCTGAATTGAGGGTTATTTATTTGAAACGTGAAGCCCTTTTTGCAGTGTTGTCGACTGTTTCATCGGATTGGGGTATAAGTTCGCCAATCTCCCTAACCTGCAAGTGTCAAAGATTTCCTACTAAGTTTTTCTTTTGAGCCGCCTTCGTGCCCGCCGTACTACTTTTCAAAGTGCGTCCTTTCGTAGTAGTCGATACTGACGTTACTCGCTTCCTTCATCACGAACAGTCGCTCTGACCAGTGTCCTGCAATCAAGGATATTCTTGGATGTATTCCGCGTATTTTTCGTTTCAGGTCCCTGATTTGTCCACAATCGTCCGATACAGAATTCTGTAGCATGTGGCGCGTAATGTTCCAGATCAGTCGGACGTATTCATGGCTATAGCCCTCAGTCTTAGTATTGATTCAGTATTAGGCTATGGGTGCGTTATAGTGTCGAATAACGAAACCGAAATGATCATTTATGATCGTTTCAGGTAGATGATTCAGTGCAGAGTTGCCCGGGTGTTGAAACTTTCATGAATCACAATAGAGTAGTAGATATCACGCCGTCTCGATGAGTTTGTAAATAACCGAACGAAAAGGCATACGGAATAAAACCACCATGAGAAGAAACAACCAGTGCGCCACGTTGTTTCTTTAAAATAATGTATTTATTGCTTGTGTTCAGCCACCAGTTTTATCTTAAAAAAAGCATACGTCACTATCGGTTAGTCGGTATCTTTGCTTAGCAGAGAGAGAGCGGTCTGTTAATATCATCGCTAACACGCTCTAAGTCGGCTGTCAAGCTGCCTGGAAAACAGGCTATGCTTCAGCGTACTTTCCGTATTATGACGCCATCGTTTTTTCTCAATTAAAAACGAAGGGTTCCTCGAATGCACGAAGATGTCCAGGTCGCGTAACAGTAGGCGGACTGTCCAAGCGTCGCCCTAGCTAGAAATTTCAGCTCGAAAACCGTCTTTATGTTTAAACTACGTTTCGAAGACGGTTAATCGTCGAGTTGAGTGAGGATTCTTTTATGTTAGCAACAGTCTTCGTTGCAACAGTTGTGAGCTCGGGTCGATTTAATGTCAAAGAAATTAGATGCTTGTCGAATAAAATTTGCATCAGCTTCAGCCCTGATGCAATGCTAAGCCCAGGTGGCCTATGGATGTGGTCCTTGTTAACAGTAATACTGCGTCCTAGCGTGACCTTTGGAGCTCATTTAGTTTATCTATGCATCACGTGCCTCGATTGTCTTCAATCTACCCCACTGTGATGAGATACAGTAGCGTTACCGCATGATGTAGCACATGATGAATAAGTTGCCTTACATGGAAGAATTCCTGATTGGCCATAGGAACGTGGACTTATGAGAATGCAGCGAAACGACAAGCAGTTTGTCGGTCAAAAATAGACTCGCGTTTGACGGTGTCAACGTTGGTTGTTGCACCACGATATTGAAGGCTGGGAGGCCAACACGATCGCGGCGAGAACCGCTTCAATCTTGTGAGGAAGCTTTGTGGCAGGAGAAGCACTATATATGGATCAGCACTACTGTGTTAACTGTTATGCCTGTGATCGAGTACAGTGGTACCATACGACAAGCACGAGGGAGAGGAAACAGGGCTGCCATAATGGAGGCTTTATTCACTTGACAACAAAGCCGAGAAGGTTGAAAATGCTCAACTACTAATTGTTAGAGCACGTAATATAAATATGATACAATCAGTTTGTGTAGGCACGAATTACAGTACATTCACTATCGCTCGGATAACAAGATGCAACACTGAATATATGCATAATGCAGCTTCCCCGAAATGTGAACAGTGAGGACGTACACATTACTGCTTTTATGGGAGACCATGTAAACCGTCGAAGCAGGTGGGTTCATTGTTACGCAGTTCGTTGGATATCCCAACTGTGTCTGCATGCCAAGGTTTCTGCCCATCAGCGATGTGAACAATTTCTGGAGTCGGGCAATTATCAAATTTGTCAGAATTCACACTCTGGATGTCAAATGACGAAGAGCAACGGTTTCTTCAGTCCGTTAATAAGGCGCACATGAGCGAATCGTTGATTACGATCAGGTAACTCCACTTCTTCCACCAGTGAGTCGAATTTAGATTGGCGAACATTCTTTTGAACAAAAAGTGAACCATGTCCAGTGAGACAAGCTGGTAGAGTTGTACCGGACGTTGATCTACGATTATATGCGAACAGTCGCTCGTGTGGAGTAACATTGGATCGCGGTACTGAGCAAAGTTGTGATAGAATGTTAGGCATTAAGTAGTAGAAAGGCCTTGCGACCTCAAGGAAAGTGTGATGGCTCGCCAGAGAGTGTCTTTGAGAAGCTGAACTTTTCCGTTCGCCTGTGGATTTTAAGCAGTGGTACAATTACGTCTTTTTTCAGAGGAAGTGTCCGATGATCTGCAGAGAACAAAAATTTCCTTCTATCGTTGCGTGTGTACGACGGCGATTCAAAGATTAAGAAAACAACTAGCACACTCAATGTAATATTGTTTGAAAAGACGTCCGAGCAAACGGAAGCAAGGGGAAAAGGAGAATACTCATCGACCACACTAAGATGGTAGTGACTGTCCCTCACCGATGTTAGCGGTCCCTTGAAGTCCATGCTTAGCCTCTTAAAACTTTGGGTTGCTTTTCAGAGTTTGAGAGGACGATAGAAACGGGGTTTTAGTTCACATCAAGTATCACAGTTGTTGATGACACTGTATCCCTAGAGAATGGAAGATTACGGGGGGCGCACAAAATGCAACAGACGAACAGCATCGGGATGACAATGATTCATGTAGAAATTCCGCAACGGGACCCGGCTGTACAGAGCCACAGTAACTGCGAGAAAAGGCATCAGCAGTTTGGTTATCTTTCACAGGACGATAAGTGATGTACTGATGAGAAAGGAGCTCGAACCTTCATCAGATGATTTCGTCGTTCTCTACTTTTCCTTTGTATGTCTGATCGAACACAAATACGACTGGCAGCTGACCAGTTGCCAGACGAGTGTCACTCAAGGAGATGGTGTCTCCACTTCTGAATGGCTTGTACTTTTTCATGAGCTTTTTTAAATACAGAGTGGTGCTTCTCATTGCCGTCTTGATTAGGTACAGCAATGAAAACGTCAAAGTGCCCGTTTCAACGACCAAGGGAACCATCGGGTCGGTTGTAATGACAACTCCCTGTTCTAATCCCTTTTACAAATGTTCCAAGACGCTTCGAGCTCCAGCTACTAACGGAAATGCTCGTGTTATATATCGGATATATCTTGTCAGAAAACCGGGTGATCCGTTGGGAGTAATGAGCAAACACCTTGACAGTTGGGTGCTGTGATTTAATATCTTTGAGCGGAGCTAGATTTCAAAAAAGTGTGGGACGATCAGGATCTGGCTCAATAACTCCATGAAACACATGAAACTTAACGCATCTGGAAGAAATCGCACTTCTGGAATCATCAAGTAATTCTGTAATTTTGAGCCAATTCCATGAGTTCAAGCAGATTCGTATGTTCATCGGCATTTTCCCCACCTATCGTAACATTGTCGAAATATACAAATGTATCTGGAAGCTCAACTTTCATTATCAGCTCATCGATTATGCACTGGAAACATGCCACTCCGTTAGTGATGCAAACGGAATACGGCGAAATTGATACAGATTCCCACAAACCTCGAATACAGTGCATGGTTCATCTTAATTTTTTAAAATGGTATCTAGTGGTATACCGTTTTTAAGCCTAACATTGAATATCTCATCTCGTGAAGTTTTCTCAATTAGTTCATCAATCTTTGGAAGGGGATAGGCATCCAAGAAAGTAAATAAGTTGATCGTCTGACTGTAGTCAACAATCATTCATTTTTTCTTCTTCTGACGTTCGTTGGAGTTGACGAATACCTGGGCATGCCACGGGAAATCGGATGGTTCGACCACCGTTTGTCTGAGCAACCGACCGATTTCGGTTCAGACGAATCCTCTATCGTCGCGAGAATGATGCTGTAATCGAGTGAAAGATTGTCAAAGAGAACAACGAAACCCGAGCACAAGGAGTAATTTTGATCTACTACAAGGGATGTCGACACATTTGTGAAGTTCCAAAATATCATGGCCGGTAAGGCCATCCGCGCAAAAATCTGGGGGTACACAGATTTTGAAATGTTCATACATATTCTTTTCGAAGCAGACTGAAGGAAAACTGTACCTCATCGTGTGACTTGTGAGAGCAGTGTTGACCATTATGGTGTGATGCTGAGATTCCAAGACATGCTGCTTATACTTCTGAACGTCAGATGAAGAGACAGTTCTGACTATTCTCAATGTCGATCAGAGCATGCAAAATTTGCCCGTTACCAACAAATCGGGTGACAACATCCGTAAAACGTTGTGGAGCGACAGTATCACAGTTGAGGTGGAAGAACGCTGTTTTGTCTACAAGGGTCCTGCAAACCTTTTGAAAATGTTTTTTTCCGTATCCACTGTAAGTGCCTTCTGGCGCGGGACATCTAGAACGCTGCTGTTTGGGACATACACAAAAGAAGCATTTGGATACGAAGGCAGCAATTTTAATCGTTTTATTGTAGGCTTGTTGTGCAGAGTGGCTCAGCATTGTGTTTTTGTGATGTAACTGCAAGCTGTGGAAGGATTACTGCATGTTTCAGATTGCCGAAGCGCCATTTCCAGTAATCATGCCTCGTCGAAGGCCGTCTGAAACGTCAATGTACATTGTTCTAACAATCTCTGAAATGTGTTAGGATTGAATTTCGGTATTGATTGAATCTCGTAATACTTCATCACAATGTTTCTACGCCGTAACCGTCTTGGATGTACACTCATTGGCCAATGATTTAAGCCCATAGACAAAACGCTTGAGGTTCTCACTCGAGTTCTGTTTACATGTTGTCAACACGTGCCGGGCGTAAATTTCGTTACAGGGCTGGATATAAGTTTCCCGCAGCATCTCCGTAGGTTTTACATTCAGATGGAATTCACTGACTTAGACAAAAATGTGATTGAACTAAGTAAACAGTTTGGATGGATTTTCAGGTCGGGGAGAATCGAGGAAGAGGGAAAATGTTCTGAACCAGTTCCCACTGTTTCCTAAAACTGGCTGCATATGGGTCGCCATCGAATCGATCCGATCGTAAAAATCGCTCCAGTGTTACAAAGTAAATAGATTGTTGTCTATGGATTAGTGCAATCGTTTCACACGATGGGCGCGAAGAGAAAACATAGTTGTCGCAATGGAAGTTTTATTCACCTAACAACAAAGCCAGGAGGCTTGAAAAGGTCAGCTACTAAATGTTAGAGCACGTAATATGAACGTAATACTATCAGTTTGTATAGACACAAATTATATCGTATAAACTGTTCAACATTGTGTTGGATCGTCACTTTTGTTATTCGACCAAAACCGTATGAAGGAAAAGATGCGGTAACACCGTTCTGTTGGAAAAACGATTCAAAATTAGGTCAAAGGGGCTCCTAATATATAAGGTGAAACGATTACTATACATGGCCGACAGGATGCATAGCAAATCGGACGAGATGATCATGTATGTCGAGCCGTTAGAACGAATCACATTACAGTTCAGCAAACTTACGTTTATTTGTTCGCACGGCTACGATCTGGTTGGCACAGTAGGATGATAAATCGATTCACCCGAAGCCGGATCTATCGACCGATATGACTTGAATCGAATAGGTTGCCTCGTTAGAAGATGCGTCTCAGTTATTTTCTGCAAGGTATTAAAACGATGTCTTTCGCAACTTGAGTATGCTTCACTTCAAGATTCCTAGCACTCCTGTATGCCTCCGCAGTAATGTCACTTATCTCATAATTGAAGAATAGGTGAGAGCATAAAGACCCGTGTTATAATTCGAGAAACGCAGTCGGTCGCTAAGAATTGGGGATAGAATTATGGACATGTTAAATAGGTCTTGATAATCTCAATCGAATCTAACATTTGCACTACTAACTGGAACTAGTGGGGTTGACGCATGAATATAACAGTAGGAAACGGATGTAATGACACACGAATGGGCGCCTTGATTACGTTACACCTATCGACTGTCACTTGAAGTAATGAAAGGTTGAGCAAGTCGCCGATTAATGTGCTATTGAGTGCACACAAGTATTCCAATTAACTGGCGTGTTGTATGAGAACCTCTACGCAAAAGAAGCGATTCAAGAGCATGATTAGCAACCGTTAAGACTGTCCATTATCGAAGTTAGATCAAGCTTCCACTTTCAAAAGACTGAGGCTTTCCAATTTTACGTTGTTTTATTATCAGTTATTTGTTGTATTGCTGTATTGTGATTAGTCCACATGCTTGCGACCAGCCAGGCTCTTAGCTTGTACGATTTTAATCTTTTATTCTATGCCACGCCATGCTGCTGAAACAAAATGCGATCATGAATCTTAATGTGTTTATTTCCATAATTAGCTGTAGTTGGCCGCAGCTGGGCTCTGATTGTCTCGTTAGAGGATTTCCAGCGGTGCTTCAGAACTTGACAACGATCGAGTCAAAAACGGCCTTCTTGTTCGAACTGTGACGACTGCTAGCTGCAGATAAAAATACTGATGCTCCATTGCTAAATAGCACCAACGTTTTCTCAGTAAAAGCTGTGCGTTTCGTACGTGCTCTCAGAGTGTACCTAACTGTAACCTTTAGAATGCTTAGGGTATGTTGGCCGAAAATTATGCGCACCCCTGTTTAGCCGTAAAATTAAGTAATACGTAGCCCTTGATTGTCTAATGGGGCCGACGACGTTAAAAGCCATCCTTTATCCTTATACGATCACCCTTGTCAGTGTTCTTAGAATTGTTGGAGGTACACTAATAGGAGTGGTTTATGTTAACCGTGGTTTACGCAACTGACCTGGAGGGCATTTGACAGATATTGTTAATCATGATGTTACAGTGCTTTCCGCTCTGCTTTTGTTTTCTTCGGTGGCCTTTAGCCCTGCCTTTTTTTCACCCCTAAATTGTTCCTTTTGCGTTTGTATGCGACCTTTCAGAGAATTTTTTTACGATGGATTCTGCATTGGAAAATAATGACTTGTTGGTGTGGGACCTGTTGACAGTGACGGAAGCCAACCATGCAGAGACAACAAACAGGCGATTTTTGACTCCTCTCCAAAGGGGTACATACTTGGCAAACCACAGTAGGGCTAAGTATGAAGGTGAACAGATCCCAGCACTGTTCAGGGGTTTACAGCATGTCTTTTAATAGAGTCAGGTCATCAAGCGTCAGCGGACCATTATAACGACTATCGCGGTGTCAAAGCCACTTTTTAGGCGCCAAACAAACGTCGGATTGACGGTCGTCACCGCACCTCAAAACACTTTGTCGTATGGTGCTTCAGTCTTATCCGGTGGTGGAAACTTGCGTAGGTGGGCCTTGTCGGGGCACGAGTCCGCGGATGGCAACCTGATCTAAAATCCACAGCAAAGAGGGTCGCGTAAGGGACGTAGTAAATTCCATAATAATTGCAGATGACCCAAATCAGGTTTGATGAACATATGGGAAACTAACTTACGACCCTGACTGTTCGAGTACCAACAATGCTTCTGGTTTTATTCAACATAATACTGTTTAGTAGGTATTCATTAGAAACCGCTCAGTCTGCTCCTGTGATATTCGGATATATGATAAACAGTTGTGTTGCATGCGGAAACAAGTATGGAAGCCAGATGTTCCTTACAAATGATTGTATCGGTAACCCTTTGGAAACACGTACATCCTTTGTGATCTGGAAGGGACTTCTTCGGAACCAATGCATTTCGATGCCAGCCTTGAAAGCCTTACTTCTTGTCTTCTCTTGTAAACATTTGATAGTGCTCGATCCCTAGATCCGTTTCGTTTAGTAATGTTTAACGGAAGCTCTCCTCAACCAATCTGTCTTTCCCTGAAAAAATAGTTGGGAAACGGCTGGTGGTTGGAGTATGAGTGACCACCATTCTTAGGCCACACGTTGGTCATGGTGAGTGTGTAATGGTTTTGTAATGCTGTCTTGCAGTTACTTTCTTACTTTTTTTCAAATAAGTTTTTTTAATCTGGGGTTGCAACGCAGCGAAGCGTAATCCAGTTCCAGTAAACGACCAACAACGAAATGAACGCCGGAAATCTCAGTTTTATTCGTTTAACCGTTGGAACCTATAGGCTAAACGTGGAAACTACTTGTTAGCAAGACAGGCATATAGTTGATGGACATCAGATGTGGCATCCTGTGAAGTCCATCTTCGTAATTCCCAAGGCACGTGCTATTCGTTCTCCCAGTCCCGGGCCGAAACTGCGGTAAGGTATCATTGTTAATATGGTGAATCTTCGGACTGTTCATTATTACCTCAAACTTGGTTTGGTCATCCTGACTACCGGGGTAAGGTTCAAAGGCTAGTGTGTCTTGCCGGCTTGTTGCTTTGGAGGTATTTCCATCAATTCATAATGACGCTCTTGTCCCACTCCCCATCATCTTATTTATATTTATTCTGAATTTACTCGTTTTCCTAGGATCCACTTGCCTATTAAATTTCATCTCCCTACTACCACTCCTATTATAGAACAACTACTTGTGTATGTGTGAATGTCATTTGAATGTCTCAGTCTGCGTGTGCTAGCTCTGTTGACCTCAAAACCAGATGTCATGTTTGGGCTAGCGTTAGCCTGACCTGAAAAACATTACTGCCAGAATTCTGGTATATTGAACTGTTACTGAAGTATCGGAATTCTGGCAGCGGAATCGTGTTGGGGAGGGGGGTTAGTGTAAAGATACGGGGCTCTAAGATTTCAACTGGGATTTGATAAGCCGAGACTGGATCTTGACGCGGTGTGACGGCTTGCGCATCTCGATGACCTATTGGGCTAAACTGGACGGTGTGGCCACCACACCGACAGTCACTCATGCCAGGCAGGCCAATAGGTAGAGGTCTGACAAACCATACAGTCTCCTGATTTTTCAGGTTCGGGATCGGAACAAGATTGACATCTTTTTTCCGAAAAAAATACCAATGTAGTGAGTAGTAGCGATCATGCTATACTACTCACACCATTGTAATTCAGTAGTGGAACCAGAGCATATATTTTGGCACCAGAATAGCTGCAGGAAAAATACGAGAAAGAATTATTGGAGTGCAGCATTGCATGAAATGATTCTTGGTACGTAAGGGAACGTAAACGAACTGAGCGTTGACGTCTGTGGCAGCCGTGACGGTCGGGGCCGAATACCGTATGCAGATGAGTGTTTTCGTTTGTTGTCTTGTTGAAACGCATAACCCACGCGTTGCTGTTCCGAATAAACAACCCTTGTGCCATCCGCGTTTTGAATCACAACACTTGGTGCCGTGACCAGGATTGGAGGATGAAAGATCCGCTTGGGACCGCAACCGTCGAGGTGGGACGTCTGGAGTTTCCTGCGAGGCATTTCGAGTGAGTGGCGGAAGATGGTTCGAAGTCAGGAACCCAAACTGACGGCGAGTGCACGGCCCTGCGGATGCTGCTCAAGGGCAGGGCGAAGGCGGTGCTGGAGGCGGCACGAAGGGGCCCCGCGAAGCTGGAGTGGGCCGCCGCGAAGGAGGCGCTGATCGCCGGGTTCGGCAGCCCTGCCGACTGCCAGGAGGCAATGCGGCGGGGGGGGGACTGTTCCGGGCGCGCCCGGCTCGGACCAGGAGGCGACGCTCGTGATGTATGCCCTTGTCACGTTGCCGGACAATGTCAAGAAGCCCTGCAGCATTTGGACGAGGATTCAGAACAACGCATGCTGACGGACCAGTTCTTGGATGGAATGCCACCAATAGTCCGGGATCAGCTCAGAGTTGCGCTCATTGCGCATCCGATGACATTGGAACAGCTGGCTGATGCGACTCACTCGACATTTGTGGACACAGCCCCGACAGTCAACGAGTTGAAGACAGGTGAACTGAGCGAACTTCGATGCGCAGTGGAAAAGTTGACTCAGGAAGTGGCGGCTTTGAAGGTGATGAAGGAGGATAACCGTAATGACGTCTGCTATAGATGCGGAAGACGTGGGCACTGGCAAAGAGTTTGCCCACTTGGCAAGAAACGACCACATTTAAATAAACGTTTCAATAATTGTCTTTTGTCTGGGAAGGGAGATCCGGTAATCGGGGCAGTTGATAAAACGGCAATTCAGGCTAGTTTAGAAATCAATGGTAGCTCGGAGTGTTGTTTGATTGACACTGGGGCCGCGATTTCATTGATTGGGCCGAGGCCAGGAAAGATCGTTCAGCCGTGTACGATGGTCGTTCGAACAGTCGGTGGGTTCACTCTGAAAGTTAGTGGTTTGGCAGAATATGATGTCCGAATCAATGGTCACGTAGTCAAACAACCGTTCGTCGTTTCCCCCGACGCACGTCAGACCATATTGGGAGCGGATTTTCTTGACCGCGCTGAGGCCATGATTGATTTGAAGCATGATGAACTCGTAACGAAGTATGGTGTGGTTCCATTGGTGAGAAAACGCAGACCCCAACTTGGCACTCGAGCGAACAGAGCGTACCGGCTGTGGAAAGGTTGTCGATGAAGTGATACGCAAGTTCCGAAAACTCTTCACTACGGATCAGGATCCATATGGCTATTGTGACTGGATTGAACACGAAATCTCCATTAAGCCAGACCGATTTTCGACCATTCGGCCTCAGAAAATTCAGTACAGCTGCAGCCTGAAATGATACGATAGTGAGGAACATGTTGAAGGAGGAAATCATTGAGGAAGCTGATAGCCCGTTCAATTCCCCCGTCTTGTTGGTTAGGAAGCCCAATGGTAAATTTCGATTTTGTGTCGACTTCAGACGGCTCAATGAGATTACGGTCAATAAAGTCGTAGCAGTCCCAGCGGTGGCAGAGATTTTCGATAAGCTACAGAACGCCAGGATATTTACAGTGTTAGACCTGCGGTCTGGATATTGGCAGGTTCCAATCAAGCAATCGGACCGAGATAAAACGGCGTTCACAGTGGGAGAAAAGCAATATCGTTTCAAACGTATGCCGTTTCGGACTGTCAGGGGCCCCGTTCACGTTCAGGCGGCTGATGCTGAAGGTGCTGGACGGATTGAACAATACTGTTGTCTATGGAGACGATATAGTCATCTACAGCGCGGATGAGTCGGAACATACAGCACACGTTTCAGCTGTGTTGCACAAGCCGACCTACGTATCAACAGTTCAAAGTCACAACTGGCGAAACGAACGGTAGTACTGCTCGGCAGGTCGGGACAGGGTTGAGTCCAGGCCACTGCGAGAAAACTGCTCGCGACGAGGCTATCCAGTGCAACATCGAGAGGACGTTGCGGACAGTTCTCGGTCGGTCGGTTCTACAGCCGTTTCATTAAAAACTTCAATGAACTCGCCAGTCCATTATACGAAATCCTGAAGAATTGTCAATTTCACTGGACAGAGGAAGCCAATCAAGCGTTTAATTGAGATCCAACAACTGATGAAGAAGGGACAACTGACCCTGAAATTGCCAATGGCCGGACAGAGCTTCGTTGTCGCAACGGATGCGAGCGATGTGGGAATCGGGGTTGTAACTGAAGCAGGAAGACGGTGTGGTGGAATATGCCAGTGGGGTATTAGACTCCTGCGAATGAAGTTTATCAAACGACAGAGATGAAGGTGTTTAGCCGATGTATGGGCTTTGGAATTGGAGGACCGTAGTTGCTTGCGACGTTAGGTGGGAGACGACCACGATCGTTGGAGTGAATCGGCGAAGGACCCCCGAGGAAAGCTAGCTCGTTGGGCGTTGCGACTACAGGAGTACGACTTCGCAATTCGCCATGTAGCTGGGAGAGAGAATTACGTTCCAGACTTGCTGTCCCGAACGCAACACATGGATGAAGTTCAAAAGGACATGATTGGAGTTAATAGCATCGAACTGGAGAGCGATCCCAGAAAGCTACAACGCAAAAAGAGGATACGACTATCCGCTCAGTTGTTGACCACCTCTCGTTGGGAGAACAACTGCCAGAAGACGAGAGGAATTCGGAGGTAAAAGCTTTCAGAATGCACTGGTCAGAGTTGCGGTTGAATAGTGCCGGAATTTTAATGCGTCAACTGCGGGATGGAATAAGCGTGCCTGTTATACAGACGGATTTGAGAAAGACGGTTGTGAAGGATTGTCATCAGCTGGCTCATACGGAGTCACCGAACTTACGGAAATGTTAAGCAAAGGGATACTGGCTGAATGAAGGATGAATGTTAGCAATTATGTGCGGGCGTGCCAGCATTGTCAGCTACTGAAGAGCAGTAACTGTCCCGTTCAGTATCCCACACAACCAATTTGGGTCAGTGAAATTGGGGAACTATGGTCGGTGGATGTGATGGGCCCCTTTCCACTAACCACTTCCGGGAATCAGTACATCATAGTCATGACGGAACATTTCACAAGATGGATCGAAGCAGCCTGCTATACCCGATCAGCGTGCAAGCACTGTGTGCAGGGCGGTGATGGAACACATCGTTGCAGACCATGGAATACCGCGAAGCATATTGACTGATCAAGGTCCTGCTTCGAAAGTGAAGAGTTTCGGAACTGTTTGGAGCGCTTGGGAATCAAAAAATTCGGACGACGCCATATCATCCTCAATCAAATGGACTGACGGAAAGAAACAATCGCACAATCAAGGAGTGGTTGGCGGCGAAAGGAGGGAACTGGGAGGAAGCACTACCATTCATTCTGGCCCACCGCTGTTCGCCTCAAGGGACAACGAAGAAGTCGGCGTTCGAACTAATGTACGGGCGTGTACCACGCCTGCCAGTCGATCAAGAGATTGGTTTATGGGGAGACCAACGGATGAACACGCGTGAATTAGCAGAAGCGCGGAGGAGTGGCCAACCAAAACTTGACGAACGCACAAGAATTTTCCAAGGAGCAGTCAACTGCAAGGTTGTCGGGTCGGAGTGCAGTGTTTGAAATTGGTTCGAAAGTTAAGTACAGAGACCGGCGGAGTCCAGGCGCAACGGGGCCAGGATCTAGGAAGTTCCTGGCAAAATGGAGGGGACCGTATGTAGTAGTGGACCGCCGTGGTCCAGTGTATCTGATTAAGAATGAGAAGACTCAACATCGGGTGCACGGAAGCCAGCTGTGTAAATGGTATGACAGTCCGATCAGAAGAGAATGCACACCTGGAGCCTCGACGTCCCCGAAGCCGGTACGGAGATCGTCGAGAGAACGAGAGAACCTGAAAGGCTTTTGCTGCAACTGGAACAATCTTTGCGGGGGAGGAGTGTAGTGAGTAGGAGCGATCATGCTATACTACTCACACCACTGTAATTCAGTAGTGGAACCAGAGCATATATTTTGGCACCAGAATAGCTGCAGGAAAAATACAAGAAGAATTATTGGAGTGCAGCATTGCATGAAATGATTCTTGGTACGTAAGGGAACGTAAACGAACTGAGCGTTGACGTCTGTGGCAGCCGTGACGGTCGGGGCCGAATACCGTATGCAGATTAGTGTTTTCGTTTGTTGTCTTGTTGAAACGCATAACCCACGCGTTGCTGTTCCGAATAAACAATCCTTGTGCCATCCGCGTTTTGAATCACAACACCAGTTCTGGCACAAGGCCATTCACCCGCTGCCTTGCGGTGTAAGGCTTTTGAGCCAAAGGCTTTGGTTGAGAACCCTAATCGTTCTCCTGTCTAGGTCTGGGCGTCCTGGCAGTATCTCAGCCCACACACAACCATGAATATTCACAATGTTAATTCCATACTGCATCGGCCGTCTCGCAGTATAAACCGAGTCGCCCTATCTGCTGCATACAACGGGGTGGATAGGCGAAAACATGCTTTTGCTGACAGTGGGGGCACTGTCCTATCAAATTTGCCTCTCAGGCACCACCCGACCCCAATTGCTGATGATTACTTTGCAGGCTCAACAATAGATATAGCTAATCATAGTAACACTGTCGGAAAGTGCCATCTCTTACTACTCTACCACAGGTCTCCCATGTTCCTTATTTAGACCTAGAATGCAAATTAATATAGGTGCTTTCAACGTTTGCACATAGGTCACACACAGGTCAACGGGCCGTTCTCGCACGAACGTTAGACTCGTTAAATATCGGCCTGTTGTGTTTGAGAGATTAGAATCTAGGACAAAAGTCGACAGCACCCACACTGTCTACCCGATACTGGTTATACACTTCGGGTGACTCCACGGCCGCCGCTACCGGTCAGGCTGGAGTAGGTATAGTCCTCAGCACGACGGCCGCAGCCGCATTAGTAGATTGGATTCCTGTTAACAGTAGACTTTGTGCCGTCCGCTTGGCAGGTTCTGTTAAAACCAGCTCTAGACGCAAAACTTTCAGAAATTTTTTCATTGTGTCTGCTTATGCTCCAACCGACTGTAGTGACACCGGCGTCAAAGACGCTTTTATTCGGATCTGGCCGCTCTCCTCCGGTCGACACCTGGTTCTGATATAGTCGTTCTGGCGGAGATATGAATGCCCAGGTCGGTCGCCTTGGTGAGGCCGAATCTCGTTTAGGTGGTAGGTTTGGGATAGCATCACATCGATCAGATAATGGTGGGCGATTGTTGCAGCTGTGCGCTGAGCATAAGCTATTTTTAGCCAGCACTAGTTTTAGGCATCGTGCACGTCAATGCTATACTTGGCGCCCGCCTTCTCCGAATCAGGCCTGGTCTCAGATAGACCACATAGCTGTTAGTTATAGGTGGCGGGGTTCCATTCAAGACTGTCGTTCTTATTGGAGCACATGCTTGGATTCAGATCATGCGTTGGTACGTTGTCGTTTTGTTCTTACTTTTGCTGGGCAACGACCCCACCGACAGCAACGACTGGCTGTTGAGAAACTGGCTATACCGTCGGTAAAGCATAAGTACCAAACCAGCTTAGAAAGCTGCCTTAGTAGTTCTCACTCCGAAGATCCTAATAGCTGCTGGACCCAAATCTCACAGGCCATTTATGAAGCAGGTACTGTAGCATGCGGCACGGGGTTACGTGGGTTGAACAAACATTGGATTTCGGAGAAATCCCTGGAGTTGTTAGAAGCTAGACGGAACATTCCTCCTGGCAGTTCATATAACAAGTCTAGGAGAGATCCGTAGGAAGCTGAAACGTAGCCTAAAGGCTGATCGTGAGGCTTGGTTAATGGAGAAAGTTAAGGAAATGGAGACCGCTTTTGCTTCAGGGAACACCGGCAAACTCTTCAAGCTTATCCGTGCTACTGGTCCCAGACGATCGTCTGTCGGCTATCAGCGAGACAGATGGCACACTAATCTGTAATAAGTCCAGAAGGTTAGAGCGTTGGGCGGAACACTTTGAGGGTCAATTTAGTTGGCCTCCTGCTTCTACTGTGTTGCCGCCACAAACTTGTGATGTAGCACCCTGGTCGGTAGATTTGGAACCACCCACTGAGACTGAGGTTCGCAATTGCCTTTCGGCTCTCAATCGTAATAGGGCTGCTGGCCCAGATGATCTCGTGCCGGCACTTTTCAAAGAAGGTGGAGAGGCGTTAGTAGAGGCATTGACTCAGTTGTTTCAACTTGTGTGGACGACGGAGACCATCCCTCCGTGCTGGGGTCACTCGATAATAGTTCCCATATTCAAGAAAGGTATCAGGGCTTTGCGAAACCATAGGATAATTAGTTTGACCCTAGTCATTACCAGGGTTCTTGAATCCATTTATACTTCGTTGACACTGCAGGTCGTGAGGCAAACATTATAGGAAGCATAGGCAGGGTTTCGCCCCAAGCGGGGATGTATATAGAACATTTTATTCTTCGCCAAATTCTGGAACAGCGTCATGTGTACCGCCTGCCAACAATCGCCGTATTCCTCAACTTAAAAGGTTGGTGGATCAATCTGCACTTTTAAAGTCGCTTAAACGCAGCGGCGTCGACCACATATGTGAACATACTGTCAGCGCTTTATTCCCATACTTCAGCGCAGGTTAGGGTTTTACGATGAACTGTGTGATAGTTTGAGCACCGTGAGCGATATACCTCAAGGTCTTCCACCTCTTTTAATTTTGCTCAGTTTTGTGATGGATGGAATGATGAGGGATTGTGTCCGGCACTCACAAGATGCTGACGTGGACCTCTTACTTAACAAATATTGATTTTGCTGTGGACAAGGTGTTGCTGCTTGACATGTCTCCAGCAGC